>WEIB01000363.1:0-43151 GCA_015476505.1 Urochloa ruziziensis
GCTCACCGAGGCCGCCGCCGTGCTGTACAAGGCAGAGGCCGAGCAGATGCGCTTCGAGGGCCGACTCGACGAGGACCTCTTCGGGCGCTCCTCCTCGGGCTCAAGCACCCGGCGGCGATGCCCGCGGATGATGGCGGAGGTGGCGCTGTGGCTATGTCAGGCCGGCAGGGCGGGTAGCGGTCGTGCTGGCGCTGTAGCCGTCATGCTGCGCCGGCGGCGTGGAGCGGAGGATGCGGGACACAGAGAGGAGGAAGAAAGCGAGGTCAAGGGCAAAGTGGACAATTTGTCCCTCCGTCAGCTCTTGTTTCACTCAAACAAACGGCAATGGCATCCAGGGCAACAAAAAGTTGAGTGAATGGTTTGCAAGGCGCCACAATTTTTCTAGTGGTATGCAAGGAGCAGAGATCTTTTTTAGTGGCTCATGCGGAATTGATTCGAAAGTTAAGGGGTAGGTCAACGCTTATCTGGAACACTTTTTGTCATACTAGCATAAGGGCACGTGTTTAAAAAATCACTAAATTAGAAAGATAGTTAATATGAACGACTTTTTAGATTAATCTAGAGCGTTAGTTCATCATAAAATCCGACGGAGTAGGAGGTGTAAGAGTAAGATTCTATGACCGTCAAATTCGTCGTCCTTTATAGTATAGATATCTAAAGATACACACTGCACGGCATGGTTTTCATACCAAAAGAGAAAGCAAAAGAAATGCGTACAAGGAGAAAGACTTAAGGGAGAAGATAAAGATGAGTTCCCTTCACGCTTGGTTAGAACCCCCCCAATTATTCCCCTATAAATACCCCTCTCCCTCACTCCTCTCACCATCACCCCATCACAAAATCTCAAAAGAACTCTCCGTCTCTAGGCTAGAGCCCACCAGTCACCCACCATAATCATATCCATGTCTGTCTCCGACCCCATAATTAGCGGAGTCCCCATTGGGCTCGAGCCAGGGTTCAAGTTTAGTCCTAGTGACGAGGATATCGTGGTGCACTACCTCCGTCCCCGTGCTATGAACGAACCACTTCCCTCTGCATTTATTGATGCGGATGTCCTAAGGAAGAACCCTTGGGACATAGTACCAGGTATCATCTGCACATACACCAATCTGTTGCCACCTGATCTATGAATGCCTATGAATTCCGTTCTTTGTTTTCTTATGGTTTTTTTTATTGCTACATGTACACAGAGGGATCCATGGAGAAATACTATTTTTCTCAATGGGTTCCTAGGTGGCCACATGCTGGAAACCGATGCAAGCGTGCTGCAGGTGATGGTTATTGGAAGGCATCAGGCAAGGATGTTCCCATCTTCAGCAATGGCATCAATGATAGAGTTCCTTTGAAGGTTGGGTTGAAGAAGGCCATGGTTTTCTACCGCGGCAACACGCCTGTTGGTGATAACAAAGAGTGGATCATGGAAGAATATAGCCTTGCTGAAGCTGGCCTCTTGCCCTGTCGTGTGATGAAGTCAAGAGGGAGCAGCAACATAGGGAACTGCGGCTGCGCTGTTACAGTCATCGCAAAGGTACTCTGATTCACATCCATTGAGTTGTTGTTCTTGAAGAATCTTGATTATTACCTATGCACTCAGAGTTTACATTGATTCTTTTAGTATATGTGTAATTGTGTGTCATAGGGTGTGGTATGGGAGGAGTATATGTGGTAATCCCTTTTGTTTAATGATAATAAAATGTGTTCATGTCATCCAACTTAGCGTAAAAAACTGAAGTCACTGTCAGACTGTCTGCAAATTGTAACTGCTTGTCTATTTGCCTAACCACCAGTTTTGCTGCAGCTACATTGCCTGACAACTAATTTTTAATTATCTACAGAAAAACGATGAGTTATCTGAAGCACTTCGAAAAGCCATTGCAAGCCTTAACAAGGATTCTGTTCTGGTATACCCAGATGATTCTTGGATTGTTTGCCGCATATACAAGAAGAAGAAGAAATGCATGCCACGTTTCATTGCACGGGGTTACAACGTTGCAGGAAGAGGGCAGACCCCCTTCTACGACTTCTTTGGGCAGAGTAACCCTGAGGGGACAGCCAGCTCAAGTAGCCTCACCGGACCCCATTCAGAGAAGGAAAATGCTGACATGTACAGAGGGCAGGAGTAGCACCAAAGGATAAGGCTTGCTCTGGCGTGGGCAAATAATTGAGTATGGCAGCCATGGCGCAAGAGTGAAGGAAAATAGTAACAGAAATAATGTTATAAAAAAAGTGTTTCGTACCCAGTTCTAAAAGAAACAACAATAGCATTTAGTTAAGTTACTTTGTGTCAACTGAAGTATCTATGGATTTAGGACTAACTCTTTCCCAGATGCAAGTAATCCATGAGATATTGTGACATTTCCTGAATTGGTGTCTACTATCATTTGAGAAATATGTTTAACTAGCAAGGTGGCCTGCGCTATTAGCGCGGGTAGCTAGTTTTTTTTATTTGGCCAGAATAAAATTTATTACTTCAATGATGGATGTAAATAACTTTTTAAAAATAAATATATGTAAATAGTTTTATTTAGTCATGTCATTGTAATTCTTGTACAACCTAATAGTTGGGATGACGTGTCGTGGCTATGATATGGCTAGATTGTCATGCCATTATTAGCAATACTCCTAATTTCTGTCGTTAGTTATTCTTGCATGTTCCATGTCTAGCAACTTTTGTCGGTTCATCACTTTGTAGATCGAAATTTCTTGTTAGCCCTGCGGATGTAGCCTCTTTCATGTACCCTAGGTCCACCTCTATTGATATATGAGGGTGATTAAGCCTGGAAATAAGCCTAGGCTAAGATCGCAATTTGTGTATGGGTTTGTGTCGACCACCGCAAATTTGCTCATCGCATTCTAAGTGGTTCATTCGCCTTGTCTGGTGTATGGCATGCATTCGACCATGGATAAATGTTAATTTAATGGATGGATATTTGGTCATCTCATTGATCTTGTTTTTGTATGACCATCATTACATCGGGTTTTGCTACTGTCTTTCTAGCTACTTTCTATGTTAAGCCGCTTCATTTGTTCACTGCTTACAATCAGGGGAGGTGTTGCAACCTACCAAGATAATAGTTGGTGATATTTTGATAAAACAAATAGAGGATATGTTATGCTAATTCACTTTTTTATATAAATAAATAAATTCAGTTGGTTTGTTTTCTTGTGGTGAAACTTGTTTACCTAGGTTTAAGTCCTCGACTCAGCATACTGGTGATATTTTGATAAAACAAATAGGGGATATATGGTGCTAATTCACCTTTTTTATAAATAAATAAATTCAGTTGGTTTGTTTTCTTGTGGTGGAACTTGTTTACCCGGGTTTAAGTCCTCAAGTCAGCATAGGTTCCTCATAGTTTTTTTGGATTTGTTATAGAAGTTAATGGTATCAATTTTCATGCTCTCGTCAACATTGTGGCACCTTTGATGACTTTGTTAGTATCAAAATATGGTATTAATCTTTCGGAGGTTCTCATACGGAAGTGTTACACGCATGTGTAAGCATCAACATGTACACTTTGTTTCATAAAACAATATACTTATTTCTAATCTGAATTGCTAGAGGTAGAATTAAATTACATAGATTCTAAAGTCTTTTGTAAACGTGGATAAAAGTACATGATAGCTAAAAGTCCATATCCAAGACACGTTGCTAGAAGAAGGATAAAAGTTAAAATTACCTAGTAATACAAAAAGAGAAGTATAGGGTATTCCACCACCATCTCCTTCTACTTACATAATTGCTACTAAAGTGTATTGGATATATTACACATGGTAGTTAGCAAAAGGATAAATTACACGTTGGGGGTAGCTAAAGGATAAAGTGTATCCGACTTTGACTTGGGGTACGATACTAATTGGCTTTTTAAATTTTTTTTAGGAAAAGGTTTATCTAATTATGAATTTATATATTGTTGACGCAAAAATCGGGACTTGACAGATGCACGAACGCACGAGCGAAGGTGTGGCCTTGGAAACTGGGGCGTGCCAGTCAATCTGACCTGTTGATTGACAAGGATGAAAATCGGATTTAAGAAACAGCTAAGAAGTCGATTCTGCCGTCAGTAAGATCAGATGTGATAGGACCGATTCCGATATTCAGTGAAACAGCTAGAGAGCCGATTCCGATACTCAAACAGCAATGAGCCGATTGAGAACTAAGCAATAAAAGACAACTATAAAAGCGATCTGATAAAGCTTAGGATAACAACACTTAGAACAAGTTAAACAGCTATTAGATGCAATCAGTGATGAAGCCTTTAACAGAGCCGATTAGATCAAGTTCTAAGCTAGATAAGGGGTGATAAAAGCTAAAAATAACAAGAAAAACTTGTATATCTAGCTGATACCGGTAACTGTTGAATAAATCTAAACGAAGCAACAGCGATGCGCCCGGATGCTAAAGCTTAGATATTACTCGGTAAGGGTGGAACTTATAAGCAAGCCTTTGGGGATCGAAATCGCCTCGACTTGCCTAGAAGAACCTGAATCCACGTACGAGCCTTGGGAATCGAAATCGCCTCAACTCGCAAGAGAACCAAAAAAAGGAAAAGGCTTTGGCGAAGTCACCGACTTGAAAGTAAAGTAGAGGTTTGTTGTATTGAATGTGTATTGTTTTTCTCATGAGCCTCAGGGCTTATATTTATACCCTGGAATTATAAACTCCTAATCGATTATGACATAACTAAACTTGACGTGAAAGAAAGAAACCTCCTAAAGAGTACAAGCTACAGACTATTATCTAAAAGATACAAAACGGCCCACTCTTGGCCCAATTAAGCTCACGAAGCAACTATCGTCTTAGTCCTCCGATTCCGATTCAAAAAATGTCTTCCTCTTTCCTTCTTGATGCCGGTCTGAGACATGTATATTTTAATTAAGCAGCCATTGAGAATATAATAATCATGCTCTACCATCATTCATCAGCCTTTTTTCTAATCAAATAAAGAAATGGTTACCAAGAACGTGATACTGAAACTTGTCAATAGCATCGTTAATTTAGGAAAAAAGAAACTCGATGAAATAACTTAAGCTTTGTCTTCGTCGGCTGAGTTATTAAAGCTGATTCTTGCTTTCTCTGTCTGGCTCCTTCTCAAATTACTACATCGGCTATCCTTTATTGAAGTATTATATTGACATAATTAACTTCAACAAGCCGATGAGCCCATAATTACTCCCTTTGGCTAATGTACTTGAAATATTTGTCGAACATGCTTGTTCCTCTGAATATAAAATGTAAGCATTTTGTTCCATGTTCCAGCCAATAAGTACTCAGGGAATTGTTTTTTCGGATCAACCCATCATACAACTGACCTTGCTGAGAACAAGAGATTCTCCATAGCATCTTCAGCTTCAAAATATGGCCTATGGTACATGTACGTGTGGTCCTCAGACTTCAAGTTGAGCTGATTTGAAAGCACATCAACTGTCTGGATCTCCATATCAGCCTGATTAGACTGTTGGTCACCAGACCCTTGTACTAGTTGTACCATTAGTTGCTCTTCTATAGATTGTGATTCCTCTTGCACCACTGATCCGAACTCCAAATTGTGAGATCGGCCACTTTCTTGCTGCTGACTTGGAATCAATGAATCAAGATGATCCTCCTTATTTTCATAATTGTTACCTTCAACCAAGCCCACTAAAAAGATCCCTTGGTAATATCATCAGTATTGCACGGGATTCTATCTTTAAAATTATCACACTCTGATTCCTTGATCACTTCAGAAGCCAAGTCTTCATATTGATCTTTAATTGTGAACTTCTCTGGTTTCGCAAAATTATAGATTTGGGTCACACCTCCCTCATTAGTAATACTGAATGTTTTGAGGCATGCCAATCTATATTCCTTGGTAGCCCTTTTCAAGGCTTGTCTCTGATCTTGCTCAAGGTCATCTTCTGTTGTTGAGTTCTGAATCAATATATGAGCAATCGGAGCTATCAGTTGCATAACCTAATGAGGAACATACTGCTGATAATTTTCCCGATACTGCTCCTGATACGACCGATTTGAATAAGAACTCGTCGGCTGAGAGGCTTGAGGAATTTGCTGAATTTGATAATTCCCCACTTGATGCATCTGAACTGGTGCTTGCAAATAAACAGGCATAGACTGAAACACCTGGAGAGTATGTTGTAACTCACAATTCCCTTGAATCCGTGCCTGGCATAATGGCTGATATGATGGCTGAGAGATCACAGGCTGGCACACAGATGCTTGGATCAAATATGGTAACATATGATATGGATCCATGGATTTTAAAGTTTCGTGTCCCACTGGGCATGCCAAAGTGTGTTGACGCAAAAATCGGGACTTGACAGATGCGTGAACACACGAGCGAAGGCGTGGCCTTGGAAACCGGGGCGTGCCAGTCAATCTGACCTGTTGATTGACAAGGATGAAAATCGGATATTAAGAATCAGTAAGATCAGATGTGATAGGACCGATTCCGATATTCAGTGAAACAGCTAGACAGCCGATTCCGATACTCAAACAGCAATGAGCCGATTGAGAACTAAGCAATAAAAGACAACTATAAAAGCGATCTGATAAAGCTTAGGACAACAACACTTAGAACAAGTTAAACAGCTATTAGATGCAATCAGTGATGAAGCCTTTAACAGAGCCGATTAGATCAAGTTCTAAGCTGGATAAGGGGTGATAAAAGCTAAAAATAACAAGAAAAACTTGTATATCTAGCTAATATCGATAACTGTTGAATAAATCTAAACGAAGCAACAGCGATGCGTCCGGATGCTAAAGCTTAGATATTACTCGGTAAGGGAATGGAACTTACGAGCAAGCCTTTGGGGATCGAAATCGCCTCAACTTGCCAAGAAGAACCTGAATCCACGCACGAGCCTTGGGAATCAAAATCGCCTCAACTCGCAAGAGAACTCGAAAAAGAAAAGCTTTGGCGAAGTCGCCGACTTGAAAGTAAAGGTACTGGAAAAAAGAGTTTGTTTATTGATGCTGTGATAAAACGTTTACAATGCCGGTAGGTACATATTTATACTCTGGACACCCTAAGCCGGTTATGGCATACTCAACTTGCTGAAAAAGAAAGTATCTAAGCAAGCTAATATTAAGATACAGGAACTCTAATTTTCTTTCTGTAGAATCCTTGCCAATGAAGCTTCTCACCGATCTGTTTATATGTCCGTAATTAATCTGGACTCTCATCCCTTGTATAGAGATTTTTTCCTTCTTTATTCTTTAATCACATTTGCATGCACGCCATAACTGCACATGCCCTTTTCTTGCACGTGGACCCTGCCTCCTTGCAGACTTTCGGATTGAAGACCTCCGATTTGAAGACTTCCGATTCTCATTGAAAACTTCTGATTCCTTTTACCATAAACAATAAAATAGTCCAGCTATGGTGTTAATCACACTAATTAACAAATACTTTCACATCTCCTTGACCAATCCTACATCGTAAAGCCAAAATATGTATCAGCTATGCGTAGTTTCTTCCTTATTCAAATCGTCTTTCCACTCTTGATTGACCAATCATACATCGTAAAGCCGATTTCTTTCTCCATCGGCTTCCTTTGTCACATCGACTGATTTCTTTTAACCAAAACCGATTGACCAGCTCAACATCGGCCACATGCTTCCTCTTGATCAATAGAATTTTCTGAATAAAATAATCATGCATGCCTATATGCAACCAGGATAAATCGTACTATATTATTTCCATCTCTCTATTGTCACGCATGCGATGGACCTGCTGCTGCATGCAAATCGGATCGGCTCTCATGCTTTTAAATCGGATCATAGAGCTTTATGTCGATTCTCTTGCACGTGGAACTCTTTTGTCTTCATGTGCATGTACGCATGAGTTATTTATCTGTATCTGCAAAACCTGCGCTCGGGCTGATAATTGATCATCATGCGCATAGCAAAAGAAATAATGGAAGTCAACTCATAGGATTTCATCGGTCAAAATCCGATGTCAACATATATATTATTAAATGTGTTAGCGGTGGACTCTTTGGGCTGATGTAGACCGTTAGATCTTCATAAAATCCAACTATTTATATTCTTCTCTTTTTTGGATTAACGTGAGATTTTCTAGGCTCTCTCGGTGAATCTGGTGGCTTCTTTTACTTCTGTTTTAATAAGATAATAGATTTACACTTGTGTGCGAGATTAATATATGTAGGTCCATATCTTATATTTTGATCCCTTTTCTTATTTATTAGGTTTTTTTCGTTATCATGTATTTGATGTTATTTTTCCTCTAAGCTGGTGAAGTATGCCGCATATTATATTCACATGATACTTTGTTAGCCGGGAAAATATTGGGTGGAAAATCCCCCTCCCGATGCAATCCTGGAAACCTTTGTGTGTAGCGTCGGTTCTAAAATATACGCTCCAGATGAGCCTACAGAAACTCTAGTAAACTTTGCGTCAAACCCCCCGCCTCCACATGGGGAATTTCGCTTCTAACTCCCTGTCCAAAAGACCATTTGAAAAAGAATCCTCTCCTCTACCGTACTGCCTCCAGACTCCAGAGTCCGTCCAGAGTCCAGACCGCCTCCACCATGTCCCGAGCATCCTGCCCCAAAATTTCAAATCACCTCGCAGGTCAAGGAAGCGGCTCCCTCCAGCCATCCCCTTCTCTTGAATCTCTAATGGCAAATTCCATAGGATCGGCTCTTACTGAAGATTGTGAGAGGATTAAGTTCCAGAGCGGCTTCCATGGCGTGCGTACGATGGCTTAGGTGGTGGTGGTGTCGGCGGCGGCAGCGGCAGAGACTCCAACAGCAGCGCGGCGATGGCGGCGGCAGCAGAGACTCCAACGGCAGCGCAGGTCGCCGGGTCGGGACTCGGGAGTGATTTCTTGCCACCGCTATGTTCTGCGATTGACTTCTTGCCTCCACTGTGTTCTGCCTGGTTAGCACCTTGCTTCCCTCCCGCTTTCGTCTTGTAGCTCTCATGTAGTATTTATTCACTACCGATTTTCACGTGGGATGCTTGATGTTTGATGTCAGTACATGTCATTTTGATGCAGCGATGTCAGTGTAGCATCATCCTGCAAAATTCAAGGAAAACATTTCCATTCTTGCATCTAAATTGACTCTGCAATGCCAATGTCGTTGGCATCAAATCCTCCACTTCTTGCAGATATTTTCTCCTGGCTCATAGTTCAGATTCCACATTGTAATGGCCGATTACTAGAAAATTATGTACGCATACCTTGATTGATACAAGAACTTCAACGTAAGTCAGGTATTCAAAACGGATGAAGTCAAAGCAGGTGAAAAAAAATACTATAAATGATCACCCAAACATTTTAATTTTAAAGAAATTTGCTGTAGTTCTAATTTGATGTGCCTAATGGTATTTGTATTTTCTTGAAAGCTGATAGCTCTATTGAGCTGTCAAGGCATTGAGGATCCAATGACATTATGAATTCGTTATATTCTACATAACTATTTGGTATCTGTCAGTCCATTGGTGACTAGTTATAAAAATGCAAGAGCCGATGGAATATATCTTATCATGACACGAAAAAAAATGTGATGAAACTGTATATAACCTCATGGATCATCCAAACAGAAGAAATTAACAAGGATTGGTACTTGGTAGGTACACATATGATTTATTTTATTCACAGAGAAATATGTTGTAGAAATTAGACTAGCGATAAAAAATGCAGTCAGGTTTATAATTTGCCCCTATTGTATTACATAGCCGACCAACTCATACATCACAAGAACTTGAATAGCTTATTTGTACACTAATTATTGTAATTGTTGTTTCACCTTCCTTCCATGGCAATGTATAGCTTCAGTTCTAAAAAAATAAATTCAGCAGCAACTTGCTTGAGTAAAACCAGAGTGAAAGTAGCCAGCACTACATGATCTGTTGCTTCATAGCACTATAGAGCTGAAGTGAACTTTAAATTACTTAAATAGTTGTGTCAAAGATCCCAAGGCCACTCACCTGCAATGAAAGAAATACTTCTAGCTACAAATCACATTCAGGATTTTGCACTAAACTATTATGCTTTAAGCATAGCAAAGATGCTCTCCTCAAATAAGGATTTGACATATAAAAGTGGAAAATTTACCAGACATATGTAACTCTGAAGAATCAGGAAGCAATAATAGTCCAGAGAAGTTCAGTAAGCAGTATATGAACCAACAGTGAATTGGAAACTTGCATATCAGTGGATGCCATGACTTCTACTACTAGTTAGTTAGCTATGGTTCGACTTGTTCATGCTCTCACTAGTTGATAGCATCGCTGCCACCCAAAATTCATCTCGTTTCCTGAATCGAACAGACATGAAAAAGCATATCTTGTAAGTTTGCACTCTATAGTATGTTCAAATACAAAGTACCCATGAACAAGGAGCATATCTGCTTGGCAATGCAAGCAGCCAAGAGCATCATCTCACGAACAGGAAACATAACCTAACTGAAGAACACTTTTACCTGCACCTGGCCTCAAGGAGTCTAAGCACTCAGAAGGATCTCTCTTGCAATCTTGCCGTTGCTGCTGGTAAACCCAAAATTCAGCCTCCAAGGTCACTGATTCTTCCGCCATCGACGACAGCATCGCGGGATAATGTCTTGTCCATGCTATCACACCTCCACTACAGGTCAGCCTCCAAATCGCATCGCTGCTTCGCCTAATCTTTCCTCCGATAGTCTCTGCTCCTAAGTGGAATTAAAGGTGATGGTGGGGAAGCCGCTACCTCAACTAGATCCGTATTTGAAATTTGGGGGCGGTGGTACTGGATGAGGGCAGGCTGGAATGGATAGCAGTCGTAGAGGTTAGAATGTTAGATAGACAGGATTAGGTGAAAATGTCACAAGGGCAAGGTGTTACATGTGAAATGTTCTAAATGGGGCGCGAGGGGTTAATTACAAATTGTGCTGGGGGAATGAGGACGTTATGTGGATCATCCCTTTTACATTTGACGGATCAGATCCTAGTTTCTAGGATTGCACTGGGAGGGTGGTTTTCACCCAATATTTTCCCTAGTTAGCCTACATGCTTAGAGAAGGATATCTTTGTGCCAACTTAAAAGAGCATCTAGGCCCCTAAATGTGTTTTGGTAATTAATGACAATCATCATGGACTAACAATTCTATTGAGATGATGAGATTAGGTTAGTCCGGATGAATGGATGAGCTTCAATGATTGATTACGATATATCGCCGTATATTGAAGCAAGAGGATGCTAAAGGAAAAGGTAAAAGATAGGTCGTTTTCTTTTACCGGTCCTAAGGAGTTTTAGAGAAGAAATTTGACCGGATTGATAGGCTAGATAGCCGTACTATTAAGAGGGGTCGATTCTGGTTGCTTGTTATGATTCTAGTGCCAACTTGCTCAAATAGTATAAGTGCATGCATGAGAGCTAACTTCGTTTTCGAAAGTTGAAGAAAACTCAACCTTGCTGATTTTGGTCAGGCGGACGGTCCGCCCATGGGGTGGCGGACGGTCTGCCTCACATTTGATTGCAGGAAAATCGGCTAAGTGTTGGATAAAAGGGGCCCTGCCGTTTTTCTTAGGCGGACGGTCCGCCGGGCACAGGCGGACGGTCCGTAGGCTAATTTTTGCATATGGCGGACCCTTTCGCGGACCGTTCATGGAGAGACGATTTCTGGAGGTTCCAGGACACTTTTATAAGGTGGACGGTCTGCCTTTGTGAAACGTGATCCTTAGTCGTGTGGTGATCGTTTTCTAACTAAGAGGCGGACGGTCCGCCCATCGTGTGGTGATCGTTTTCTAACTAAGAGGCGGACGGTCCGCCCCTGTTGGGCGGACGGTCCGCCAACCCCGTAACGGTCACTTCTGACACGTTTGACATTTTGAAATAGTAGCCGTTGGGCTCGGGCGGACGGTCCGCCCCCTCTTAGGCGGACGGTCCGCCAGTGCTCTGTTTTCACGAGTTTTACACATAACGGCTAGTTGGAAAGGTGGGGAGTATATATACTTATCCCACAGGTTTGGGGTCACTCTCTTGCCCATTCTGAAAGCTCACTTGACCCAAGAGTCCTCTCTCTCATTCCTCTCTCACTCATTTGCTAAGGAATTGCATTCTTGTGAGTGTGAGGAGTTCTAGTGCATTGCTTTGGATTGCATTGAGCATTGAGGCACTAGGAGAACATCAAGCAAGCGTCATTGGCTTGTTACTCTTGGAGGTTGCCGCCTCCTAGACGGCTTGGTGTGTGATTTCCATTGAGCTCTTCAAGAAGATTGTGAAGAAGCCTTGGAAGATTGTGAGAGGTCTTGTGCTCACCTCACCGGAGCGGTAAAGGGCAACTCTAGTGGAATCGAGGTTTGGAGAGGTTCATTGCATTCAAGCCGGCTTATACATCAAGTGTGACTTGATAGAGAAGCGGTTGAAGCTTTGAATCCACCTCAACGTGGATTAGGGGTGACCAGCAAGTCATCGACACCACGGGAAAATTTCGATCTCTCGTGTGATTGATCATTCCTTTACTCATTTACATTTTGCTATTTATCTTGATCATTTACATTCATAGAGATTGAATCATACTTGTCATCCTAGGTTGCAAACCTTGACCTAGTATAGAATCAAGTAGAAATAGGTTTTCTCTTGTGTTACTAATAATTTTTATTAGTGCTTTGATTTTAGTTAAAACCGCCTATTCACCCCCCCTCTAGTCGGTATCCTAGATCCTACAAGTGGTATCAGAGCAGTGGTCTCCAATTTGCAAGGATTTAATCATCCCGGAGTAGGATAAATGGCTAGTGATAGCAAGAATCATGCGGGGAAACCACCCTTCTTTGATGGAAGCAATTATGACTATTGGAAGACTAGAATGATGGTCTATATCAAGTCAACTAGCAAGAAGGTGTGGGAAATCATAGAGGAAGGATATGTCATACTTGATCCCAAAGATCCTTCCCCATCGGATAGTGAAAAAGAAAATCTAAATGATCAAGCATTGAATTTGCTCTATAGTTGTCTTAGTGTGAATGAGTTCAATCGGATCAAGAACCTCAAGACGGCCTTTGAAGTTTGGGAAAGATTCAAGGAAATTTATGAGGGAACCACCACCGTGAAGGGAGCAAAACTCTTTGTATACAAAGGAAAATTTAGTGAGTTTGCTATGAAGAAAGATGAAAGTGTTGATGAAATGTTTGATCGATTGAACAACATTGTCAATGAGCTCAAGTCTCTCAACTTTGATGTGCCGGATCAAGATTTCTCTCACAAGTTTCTTAGGTGTCTCCCGGAGAAGTATGAACTATTGTGACTCTCTTGGTGAGGGAGGACTTGAGCAAGATTACCCCAAGTGAAGTTCTCGGTGAAGTGCAAACACATGACATATTCAAGAAGTCACAACAAGAAGCTCGTGGTTTGGCAAATGATGATGAGAAGAAAAGCATAGCCCTCAAGGCAAAGTCTACCAAGGAAGACAATTGTGATGAGGGAAATGAAATTGGTGAAGGCTCAATGGAAGAAATGGCCCTCATTGTCAAAAAGCTAAACCGAATCATGAAGAACAAGAACTATGGCAAGAAAGGGCAATCATCAAGCAAGAATCCATTTGAAGACAAGAAATGCTATGAGTGTGGTGAAATGGGTCACATCATCATAAATTGTCCAAACAAGAAAGACAAGTACAAGAAAAATGATGACAAGAAGAAGAAAAGAAAGAAATTCTTCAAGAAGAAGAAGAATGGTCAAGCTTACTATGTTGAGTGGGATTCCGATGCTAGCTCCGACTCCGATGATGATGATGATGATGAGGATGACAAGCCATCAAAGGGAGTAGCGGGCATCGCCATCAAGAAGGCTCCATCACTCTTCTCTTCTCCTTTTTGTCTTATGGCAAAGGGTGAAGCCAAGGTATCATATGATGATGATGATGATTATTGATGATGATGATGAACTAGATGATATTCCTTCATATGATGATCTTGTTAGAATGCTTAACAAGTCTAATGACTACATGTGCAATGAGAAGAAAAAGTTGATGGATTTGGAGAGAAAATACTCATCTCTTCAAAGTTCCTATGAGGAGCTAAAGACCACTCATGAGAATCTAAAAGAAACTCATGAGAAGCTTAAGGAAGCTCACAACATCTCTCTTGCACAAGAAGTCAAAAGTCATGTGAGCATAGGTGTTGGTTGTGATATCTTGAATGATAGATCATGTGCTCCTAGTTCATCTAACCCATCTTGTAGCTCAAGCAATACATCTTTCATGAATGATGGATTCACATGTGATGCCTCTCTTATGATTGAGAATGAATTGCTTAAGGAGGAAGTTGATAAATTGACCAAGAAATTCACCAAATGGTTTGAGAGTCATTCGGATTTCACTAAGTGTGTGGAAACCCAAAAGGTTCCAATCAACAAGAATGGGATTGATTACACTCCTAAGAAAGGGAAAAAGGCTTTCATTCCAATAACTCTACCTTCGGCAAAGCTCATGTACGATATGAAGAGGAGAATTCATTCAAGTTTTGTCAAATTTGCAAGACTAGAGTTGAGCCATCTCACAAGTGCAAGGGCAAGAAAGATGTATCCTTTGATGCTTCATATGTGCTTAAGAAAAATGTTAAGGGTGAAGTATTTGCTAAGTTTGTTGGTAATCCTAAGAACAACATTAGAAAGATAGCTATATGGGTACCTAAGGTCTTGGTTACTAACATGCAAGGACCCAAGCAAGTTTGGGTACCTAAAAACTAGTAATCTTCTTATGTAGGTGGATTACAAGTCCGGAGGAAGACATTGGGTACTTGATAGTGGCTGCTCTCAACATATGACCGGAGAGGCTAAAATGTTTACTTCTATTGATGATGAAGCCGCCGGTTATGATAATATCATATTTGGTGATAATGGTAAAGGTGAAGTGAAAGGATTAGGCAAAATTGCTATTTCAAATGATTACACTCTCTCAAATGTCTTGTTGGTCAACTCTCTCAAGTATAATCTCTTGTCTATTACTCAACTTTGTGATCTTGGCTACAAATGCACCTTTACTAGTGATGGTGTTGAGTTACCACTCTTGATGGAAAGAATTGCATTTTTAAGGGTTTTAGGCATGAAAACTTATATCTTGTGGATTTCTCATCAAGTCATGCAAATTTAGTTTCTTGTCTTTTCACTAAGTCATCAAAAGGTTGGTTGTGGCATAGAAGGCTTGCTCATGTTGGCATGAAACAACTCAACCGATTATTGAAATATGATCTAGTTGTTGGATTGAAAGATGTGAAGTTTGAGAAGGATAAACTTTGTAGTGCTTGTCAAGCCGGAAAGCAAGTTGCTAGCCCTCACTCATCCAAAAGTATCATGTCTACTTCGAGAGCTTTGGAATTATTGCATATGGATTTGTTTGGACCAACCACATATAGAAGTATTGGTGGAAATTGCTATTGTCTTGTGATCGTTGATGATTTTACAAGATACACTTGGGTATTCTTTCTTCATGACAAGGCCGACACATGCGACATCTTCAAGAAATTTGTGACAAGGGCCGAAAATGAATTTGAGCTCAAATTGAAGAAAGTGAGGAGTGACAATGGTAGTGAATTTAGAAACACAAGAATTGATGAATATTGTGATGAAAAGGGTGTCAAACATGAGTTCTCATCCAAGTACACTCCGGAACAAAATGGTCTTGTGGAGAGAAAGAATAGAACTTTGATTGATATGGCAAGGTCAATGCTCTCGGAATACAATGTGTCGGATTCTTTTTGGGCCGAAGCCATCAACACCGCTTGTCATGCATCAAATAGACTCTATTGCCATCGATTCTTGAATAAGACTCCATATGAGCTACTCATTGGAAGAAAGCCAAATATTTCATATTTTCGGGTCTTTGGGTGTAAATGCTATATTCTTAGGAAAGGCTCACGGTTATCAAAATTTCAAAGTAAATGTGATGAAGGATTTCTTCTTGGGTATTCATCTTGTAGCAAGGCTTATAGAGTATACAACAAGACTCATGGCATAGTAGAGGAAACATGTGATGTAAACTTTGATGAATCAAGTGAGTGTCAAGATGAACTAGATAAATCAAGTGATGTAAGAGATGCTATCAAGAATATATCAATTGGTGATGTGAGACCAAGAGAGGAAGATGAGGATGAGGATATGGATCCGAATATTTCTATTAGAGTGAACCCATCAACCTCTATACAAAATGATCAAGTTGAACAATCAATTGAGCCTAGCCATGAAGATGCTACAAATGATATTGCTCAACCGGAACCAATTACATCTCCATCTACATCAACTCAAGAGCCGGTTGTTGAAACAAGGGTCCCACACGCCATTGCAAAGGATCACCCCATTGATCAAATTGTTGGAGATATAAGAAAAGGTGTTCAAACTCGATCTCGTGTTGCTTCATTTTGTGAACACTATTCATTTGTATCTTTTCTTGAGCCAAATAAGATAGATGAAGCACTTCAAGATCCGGATTGGGTAAATGCTATGCATGAAGAATTAAACAATTTCACCCGGAATGAAGTTTGGGAATTAGTTGAAAGGCCCAAGAATTACAATGTGATAGGCACTAAATGGGTGTTTAGAAACAAACAAAATGAGGATGGCATAGTGGTGAGAAACAAGGCTAGATTGGTTGCACAAGGATATACTCAAGTTGAAGGGTTGGACTTTGGTGAAACATTTGCTCCGGTAGCTAGATTGGAAGCTATTAGAATTCTATTAGCATATGCTTGCTCTCACAACATCAAGCTCTATCAAATGGATGTGAAGAGTGCTTTCTTGAATGGTAAAATTAGTGAACTTGTCTATGTTGAGCAACCTCCCGGTTTTGAGGACCCAATGAAGCCAAATCATGTGTACAAGCTCTCCAAGGCTCTCTATGGACTTAAACAAGCCCCTAGGGCATGGTATGAGAGGCTAAGGGATTTTCTCATCTCACAAGGCTTCAAGATTGGGAAAGTTGATACTACCTTGTTCACTAAATGCATTGGCAAGGACTTATTTGTATGCCAAATTTATGTGGATGATATCATCTTTGGGTCAACCAATCAAGACTTTTGTGAAGAATTTGGAGAAATGATGTCTAATGAGTTCGAAATGTCTATGATTGGGGAATTGAATTACTTTCTCGGTCTTCAAATCAAGCAACTCAAGGAAGGCACATTTGTTTGCCAATCAAAATATGTGAAGGACTTATTGAAGAAATTTGGTATGGATGATGCTAAGCCAATCAAGACACCCATGGCTACAAATGGACATCTAGATCTTGATGAGGGAGGTAAACCGGTAGATTTAAAGCTTTATAGATCTATGATAGGTAGCTTGCTTTATCTTACCGCATCTAGGCCCGATATCATGTTTAGTGTATGCATGTGTGCTAGGTTTCAAGCCTCACCTAGAGAATGTCATTTGACCGCCGTCAAACGTATATTGAGGTATTTGAAGTTCTCACCCAATATTGGTCTTTGGTATCCCAAGGGTGCTCAATTTGAGTTAGTTGGATATTCGGACTCGGATTATGCCGGTTGCAAGGTTGATAGGAAGAGCACTTCCGGTGGCTGTCAATTTCTTGGAAGGTCACTTGTTTCATGGTCTTCAAAGAAACAAAATTCGGTGGCTCTTTCTACCGCCGAAGCGGAATATATTTCGGCCGGAAGTTGTTGTGCTCAATTGTTATGGATGAAGCAAACTCTTCTTGATTATGGTGTGAATTTCAAAGAAGTGCCTCTCTTATGTGATAATGAAAGTGCCGTGAAGATTGCAAATAACCCGGTTCAACATTCAAGAACAAAACATATTGATATTCGGCATCATTTTCTTAGAGATCATGTGAGCAAGGGAGATATTAAGATTGATGGAATTAGTACAAATGATCAATTGGCGGATATATTCACCAAGCCATTAGATGAGCAACGGTTTTGCAAGCTAAGGAATGAACTAAATGTCATTGACTTATCTAATGTGGCTTGAAACTTAGCTTTCTTATCATATCTAATTTTTTATGCATTTACTTGCTCATTTTCATAAGTACATTCATATCATTGCATTCATTCCATGAATTTTGGCTCTATGATCACTCAAGGACAATTGAAAAGTCTCAAAATTCCCAGAAGAATCAGTGCTAAAAGATACATGAAGAAATCAAAGAAAGAAGTTCAGAAAAACAGAAATGCAAGGAAATATTTTATGGTACGGCGGACCGTCCGCGGGTGCAGAGCCGGACCGTCCGCGGGTGCCTGACCGTCCGCGGATGCAGTGGCAGACCGTCCGCGCGACCTGAGACGAAATTGGAACCGAGACATTGGCTAAGTCTTAGGCGGACCGTCCGCGGGTAAGAGGCGGACCGTCCGCGGCGGGCGAGAAAAGGCGGGCCCACGTGGTTTTTGGATCTAATCTTAAAGGGCACCAGCCCCCTCACCCTAGCCCGACCAGAAGCGCCGCCACCCTCTCTCTCTCACGGTCTCTCTCAAGGGAAGAAGGAAGAAGAAGCCATTCATCTAGGGGGAGGACTTGGTGACTCCCGGACCGTCCGTGATCAACCCCGGACTGCTCAAGAAATCCTCCACCATGTCCTCTCGGTATTTCATTGATTCATCCATTGGTTTTCTTGGATTTCACGCATGAACTAGATTAGGGTTTGAGATGGGGATTTCAATTTCAACCATGGATTCTTGCAAATGCTTATGGGATTGAGTTGGTAGAGTCATGGGCAACATATTGTAGTGATTTGACGCAGTTTGGTGGGGTAGAAACTGAGATCGATCGATGGATTTGAGGGAAGTTACTGTTCCTGTTCGTGGGCACAGTGTAACGGCGGACCGTCCGCGCCCTACTGGCGGACCGTCCGCCGCTCACTGTCGACTGTGGACAGGACAGTAGCCTATTATTGGTTGGATTAATCTCAGTTTTATCAATGATTATTGCTTATATATATATCATTTATTCATGACAGCAACACTCGCATCAAGAAGGGCATGTCAAAGCCTAGCTCATCAAAGAGGGCACGAGTTGTAGAGTCGGATGAGGATTTTGAGCTCAGTGACTCAATGGTAGCACCAAGTGACACTGAGGTTGAGGAAGAGGAAAGTGAAGATGAACTCATTGATGTAACCATAAATCACCAGGGAAGAAGGTGGAATAGCTCCAACTTTGCATCTCTCAGGGCACCCTATCAGTACTCATTGCCTCGTGACACCGCCAACCTTTTCTTTCATACTCGTGTGCAAGAAGATGCATTCTTTGGCCACCTACTCAAGAAAAATGTATTCAAGCACCAGAAGATTGACTTCAATTATATGGCCACACAACCCGTGATGGTTGGAGTTGTGAACAACTTTGTGAACATAGAACTAAGGGATTTCCTTGAGAATCATTGTGATTGGAATGAAACCATCATTCGTCAGTTTTATGCCACAGTTGAAATTGATATGACTGAGAAGTCTCTTGAATGGATGACTGGCAAGAGGAGGTACCAAGCCACATTTGCTGAGTTTGCAGCCGCAAATGAGATCAACTATGAGTCTATCACCGATGACACGAGCTATGATGTGGTTGAGGAAAATTTCTTTGAGCTTCATGACATCACCGGTTTCTATGAGCCAAATAGAACTGGGATTGCTAGAGTCTACACCACTATCACAGGATTGAGGCACCATCCCGCTCTCATCAACAAGATCATCCGTGCCACTATTCTCCCAAAGAGTGGATACAAAGAAAAGTTCATTGGATGGGCTCCAAACATTGTGCATCATGTCATGAGCAATGAGAAGATGGATGTCGTTAATCTTATAATGTGGCAGATCTTGGAGAAGAAGACCAACATTGAATATAACTTGTACTTTGCTCCATACATAATGGCTCTCATTCTCACAAAGACCAAGTTCAAAGGGCAATGCAATGAACGTCATCTTGTGTACAAGCCTTTTCGGAATGACTCAATCTTCCTCGCACGGCCATTGACCCCTTACCTTCCAGGAGATGACAATGAGGCATATGTTAATGCCGAAGTTGGAGCAGCAGCAGCAGGGGAGCAGCCCCAGAGGGTGCAGAGCATGCACAGGCAGAGAATGCAGATGCTCAAGCCATGCCTCCACCACCCCCTCCTGAGTCTCGGCAGTATCAGTGGGCACCTCCTGCCAGGTATTTTGACCCATACTTTGCTTCATTGCAGCAGTCTATGACTTCTCAGTTTCAGGAGATGCAGCTTGGTTACACATCTCACTTTGAAGCTTTTGGGCAGCAGATGCATAACTCCCTTCAGACCATGCAGCAGGGCTTTCAGAGGCAGCTCGACGATCGTCTCACTCAGTTTGGCACTCATCTTCAGCAAAATGTATACACTCCTATGATGAACAGGATGACTACCATGAGCAATGATCTCGATAGTGCGTTGGATGCACTCAACGAGAGGTTTGATGGGATTACAACTCATGAAGAGTTTCAGACTGTGATTGAGAGGCAGGAGCATCTTCAGCAGGATTTCGACGCTTTTCGAGGTCACTTCCACTCCTACTTCCCGGCACCTGCACCGCCGCCAGAGTTCTACCCCCACCAGCCGTATTTTGCTCCTCCACCGCCGCCCGAGCAGTAGCTCCCCTCTTTCGGTTCTTGATGACAAAGGGGGAGAGATCAATTGGAGGAGTGATCATGGAACTTTGCATTGTTTATTAGCATGGCATGCATGTGTGGTTTATTCTTGCATTTGTGATAAGAACTATGTTGGCTTGTAATAACTCTAGTACTTGTGTGGCTTGTGGTTGTGGAACTAGAACCCGGTTGAACTTGTTATGCTCTAGTTAAAAATCCTTTGTGTTATTTGTTCTAGTTCCTATGTTTTCTTGAGGCTAATCTTCAAATGTTATCTTTCTATGAGCATAAACATATATATCTTGTGTAGCCTCGGTTGCTTTTTTGTAGGCGAGACTCCGTCAAAATTTCTATCTATACATATATGAGAAGAGAAAATTCAATATTATATGCATATCTGTAGGGGGAGTCATTTCCTACAATGAATTTTGAGATCACTTATTAAATCTTCTATCATGATTCTATTGAGATAAGTAAGTGTCTTCAAAACTCAAAAATCTCTCATATCACTCCTTTAAAATGGTTGTCATCAATTACCAAAAAGGGGGAGATTGAAAGAGCATCTAGGCCCCTAAATGTGTTTTGGTAATTAATGACAATCATCATGGACTAACAATTCTATTGAGATGATGAGATTAGGTTAGTCCGGATGAATGGATGAGCTTCAATGATTGATTACGATATATCGCCGTATATTGAAGCAAGAGGATGCTAAAGGAAAAGGTAAAAGATAGGTCGTTTTCTTTTACCGGTCCTAAGGAGTTTTAGAGAAGAAATTTGACCGGATTGATAGGCTAGATAGCCGTACTATTAAGAGGGGTCGATTCTGGTTGCTTGTTATGATTCTAGTGCCAACTTGCTCAAATAGTATAAGTGCATGCATGAGAGCTAACTTCGTTTTCGAAAGTTGAAGAAAACTCAACCTTGCTGATTTTGGTCAGGCGGACGGTCCGCCCATGGGGTGGCGGACGGTCTGCCTCACATTTGATTGAAGGAAAATCGGCTAAGTGTTGGATAAAAGGGGCCCTGCCGTTTTTCTTAGGCGGACGGTCCGCCGGGCACAGGCGGACGGTCCGCAGGCTATTTTTTGCATATGGCGGACCCTTTCGCGGACCGTTCACGCAGAGACGATTTCTGGAGGTTCCAGGACACTTTTATAAGGCGGACGGTCTGCCTTTGTGAAACGTGGTCCTTAGTCGTGTGGTGATCGTTTTCTAACTAAGAGGCGGACGGTCCGCCCCTGTTGGGCGGACGGTCCGCCAACCCCGTAACGGTCACTTCTGACACGTTTGACTTTTTGAAATAGTAGCCGTTGGGCTCGGGCGGACGGTCCGCCCCCTCTTAGGCGGACGGTCCGCCAGTGCTCTGTTTTCACGAGTTTTACTCATAACGGCTAGTTGGAAAGGTGGGGAGTATATATACTTATCCCACAGGTTTGGGGACTCTCTCTTGGCCATTCTGAAAGCTCACTTGACCCAAGAGTCCCCTCTCTCATTCCTCTCTCACTCATTTGCTAAGGGATTGCATTCTTGTGAGTGTGAGGAGTTCTAGTGCATTGCTTTGGATTGCATTGAGCATTGAGGCACTAGGAGAACATCAAGCAAGCGTCATTGGCTTGTTACTCTTGGAGGTTGCCGCCTCCTAGACGGCTTGGTGTGTGATTTCCATTGAGCTCTTCAAGAAGATTGTGAAGAAGCCTTGGAAGATTGTGAGAGGTCTTGTGCTCACCTCACCGGAGCGGTAAAGGGCAACTCTAGTGGAATCGAGGTTTGGAGAGGTTCATTGCATTCAAGCCGGCTTATACATCAAGTGTGACTTGATAGAGAAGCGGTTGAAGCTTTGAATCCACCTCAACGTGGATTAGGGGTGACCGGCAAGTCATCGACACCACGGGAAAATTTCGGTCTCTCGTGTGATTGATCATTCCTTTACTCATTTACATTTTGCTATTTATCTTGATCATTTACATTCATAGAGATTGAATCATACTTGTCATCCTAGGTTGCAAACCTTGACCTAGTATAGAATCAAGTAGAAATAGGTTTTCTCTTGTGTTACTAATAATTTTTATTAGTGCTTTGATTTTAGTTAAACCGCCTATTCACCCCCCTCTAGTCGGTATCCTAGATCCTACACAACTCCTTTTGCCTCACCACATACACCGCCACTGCCAACAAAATCCTGCTTCCCAAGGTCTCTGATCACTTTCTATGAAGAAGGTATCGATGATCTTTGTTCACTTTGGTAGTGTGCACAACCCCTATCCAGGTTTGTGTAGGAGGTTTTCTTCGGTGCTCCATACTACCTTATACTAGTGTTTAAAAAGGACCAGTATAAAAGGATCTGACGGTCCAAATTAGTTGTATACTACTGGACCTTCACCTGTAGTATAAGGTAGTATAGGTCGAGTAGTATAGTAGTATAGGGGTATTATGGGAAAAAATATTTTTAACATGTGATATAATGTGGTATAGATCGAGTAATATAGTGGTATGGGGGTATTATTAGAAAAATTATTTTTATTTTTATACTCATTTGGTCCGATATATTTATTTCTTTTTACACAATGTTCATTTAGGTTAGGAGCTTCAGTAAAAAAGTTATATTACAGTCTAATTACAAAATTGCCCATCCCTCTATACTTCATACTACCATAGGGTAGTATGGAGCACCGAAGAAGACCTCTTGCGTAGTGTATTGGTAGCCTGCATAGGGATGTTAGCCAGGCTTGTGTAGCGCGAAAGGAGGTTCCCTCACCTCTCCACCGCTGGGGAACCCCTCACGCACAGCTTCGTCGTTCCTTTCCACACGAGCTCCTCTGGACTGCTGCTTCCTTGCCGAGACGGTGCGCTCAAGGCTCCTCCAGCTCGGCGACCGCCCCTGGTGTGCCTCACCTCCGTCATGATTAGTGTTGTGACAAGGCCCCCTCCTGCGCTCACCTCCGTCACCTCGTTGCCTTCTGTTGTCTCTCCTTCCCATCCGCCCTGCCCTGTTTAGGACCATCGCTAACCACGGATTTCAAACGCCGTTTACTGTTTTTCTCCATTTTTTTTCTTCCTTTCATCTATATTCGACTGAAATTGTCTAGTTTTCAACCACAATTTTCTTTGTAGAAATGAATGAATTGGCACTTTTGCTGCGAAATTTGACTCATAGGAAAACGAGTTATTATACAGCCACCACTCCGAGCATACTAATGGACCCATAACATGATGGCCCATGGACCTTCTTAATTGTTGGCCCATCGACCATTCTACTTTGTGTTAGTTGTTGCTAGCTGCTGCCCATGAATCAGGCAGTAGTGACTCCGGCTAGATCTGGTGTGCCTCGTGACCCATGATGTTCGTCCAGGCCGGCTTGGTTTGGTCAATTCTGCAAATCTGAACAATCTCACTACACGAGCCTAGCAGTAGCATATGTTCGGCACGGCGCGAGCTCTCCGGTCAGCATCGCATCACGTGGGGAAAAAAAAAAGTTGTAAGCCGAAAATTGCCACTTGAATTGGTTTGCGATGGGCCCGGCGGGGTCGTGGCTCCGCGCTTCCAGGGCCGGAATTGAAGTGCTGTGAGAGCAGCAGTGAAGACAGAACGTTAATGGGCTTGTTGGGCTCTTGTTGCTCCGCAGGGAAGGCCATACCGGGCCAGACACACACAGCCGAAGACCACCCCTGTCATGGTAACAAGCAGCCAGGAGGCTGGATCGCCGCCGGCTTAAGAGAGAGACGTGGACGGCCCAGGCCACGGTACTCAGTGAACGTTAATGGGCTTGTTCGTGGATGAAGCGTACGTACTTGGTGCTACTAGTAGTTTTGAACAACGTATTCAGAATTTCAGTGAACTTTAAATGTTCGATCGAGTTCAGTGAACAACGTATTCAGAATTTCATATAAGAAGCCCAAGAGAACTAATCTTGCCGGTGGATATCTGTACCCGTTCCCCATATCCACACCCGCGACTAATGGGTAGGGTCCGGGCCTTAGAAGCCATGTTCCCGGAACGGTAGGAGCGGGAACGACGTTCCCGGAACGAGGATCAACACTTATGAATGATTTTTACACTAAATTGTTCCCGGAACGGGAACGTTCCCGTTCCGGAATGATGTTCCCGGAACGAGGAACGTGGCCACGTTCCCGTTCCCTGGCTTCTAAGGTCCGGGCGTACCCATCTATAGCGGGTAGGGTATGAATATCCCCACATGTGTACGGGGTATGGGGAGGGTAAACAACGGATTTGCCCATTACCCAGATCCAGAGCAAGGCTGCCGCCGCCGCAGGCTCGAGGACGAGCTCGCGACCGCCAAGGGGGGTGACGGGCTCCTCCGGCGAGGGGGCCGACGCCGCCTCTGTCTTGCAGTCTGCCCTACTCCTCCACGCCATCTCCTCCTTCTTCTACTCCGGCGCGAGAGGTAATGTCTGCTTGCTCTGCTCGTCCTCCGCCTGCCTGATCTGCTGGTCCGCAGTCGCGGGTGCCCGCGCGCGCCGCCGGTGGGAAGGCGATTCAATTGCTGCGTCCTCAGCTTCCCCGGCAGCCACCACTTGAGCCTTAATTTTGGTTTGCGTTCTGGTTTGAGATCCTTCGCATGAGTCTGAAACCGATATAGTGCTGCTCAGGATCCTTTGTCTGTTTGAGTCTACCTTGTTATATCTTTTGAGAAGCCGTCAGAACTAATCAACCTGCAATCTGAAGAACTGAAAGAATCACATGCGCGTGTTGTGTACTGAAAGAATCAGTTGGGTCTCCTTGGTTTGATCTGCAAAGGTGCATTCCTGGCTGAGGGATGATTGTTTCAGGTTCAGAACTTCAGTCCTTTAAATCGAACATCATATACCCTCTGCTCAATACAATGTGTAATACTTGTCTCCACACAATCACATATGCTTTTTCTTAAAAAAGGAAATAATAAAACTGTAAGCTCAACTTATCACTGATAATTATTTTTGGTATTTTTTGTTGTATGCAGGCATTCTAACATTCTTTATTTGAAACAGTTGACCCAAGATCTATAGAAGACGATCTGCTCATTTCTGAATCCTTTGTACCAGCTACTAGAAGCGAAGAAGTTCTAGCCGTTGATAAGGCTTGTGGTAGAAGGTACGCTATCATCTTTCACTCTATGGTGCAAATGTCACTCTCTATTATGTGCTGCCACTATACATCATACTTTGCATAGAGCTTCTCAGACTCTGACTATGATCCACCTTTGGTGAATAATTAGCCACAATGTTCTTTATTCCTCAGCAAGAATTATATACATTTAACTTTCCGTAATATAGCTTTATCTAACTGGACTTGAAAGTGCAGAACTGAATGGTGATAACAGTTGTTCATAACAGAACTTTAGTGCTTGAAAAAAATACAGCTGTTCATATCTTTATGTTTTGGTAACTCTTGTTCTTATGTATTTCAGCCACTGAAGAGCTTTGAAGAAATAAAATGGTGATGCAAGCTTGTTGATGAAGAATACTGTGATTGATCCTAGATTGTGCTCCCTTTTATCATTTGCATCTGAAGAAAAACTTGTCCGAATAAAGGGTGACGATATCTGTACAGGGCTGCAGACTTTTTGCTGCATATGTGTTAATATTTTTGGCACCTGAAATCTATTTTCAAAATATGGCAGCTTGGTATCTGTATATGGCCAGCAAATGCAGCCTATGCTGAGTGTTCTTCCAGTGCCACCAGCTCACGCGAATGCATCGGCAGCTTACTGAGTCTTCCTATATTCAGGTTCCGGTTTTGGAATGGGCGGGTATCGACCAGCAGTGTGGCCAGCAGCCAGTGTAGCTTGAGCATCGTGGCCATGCACACATCGATCCGTATCGCACGCAGCAGCTGCGCTATGCGCGCATCGATCCGTAGCGTCAGGGATCCGTGTCTCGAGGCGCTCAACAGCCGCGGGTGTCGGCTAAGCCCCATTACTAATTATCCATATCCACTCATTTTTATCCGTTACCCAGTGGGTATGGGCAAATCATGGTGGCCTGGGTACGGAGAGGGTAATGAGTGGGTAACTAGCTTGTGGATGTGGGTAGGGGAGTGCGTGGGTATATCCAAAGCTTGCCCACCGGAATACTTGGTGCTACTAGTAGTAGTTTTGACTTTTGAGCACAAAACAAACGTCTTCGGAACTCAACTCCCAGGTTCTGGCCGCCGAAACAAACGTCTTCGCTCACCATGGGGCTTTTGGTTTGGTCATCTGGCGTTCAGGTTAGCTTGGTGTGGGCCTTTGAATAGGCCTACAGCCCATTGTGTGCTTGTATGTAGCGTTGTTTTCATGACTTGTCTTGTCTCTTGTACTCCCCAGTAGTGTGGCCACCTTTTCCCCTTCCTGATAGAGATAATAACAAAAAAAACTAAATGCAAAGTATATAGGTAATTCACTATACTAGTTCATAACCACTGGTACCAATATAACCACCAATATAACCACTCTATAAAAAAGTTAGAGTGACTTATATTTTGGACGAAGGTACTAACCGTATTTAGAGACAACTAATGAGTGGCAGTGGACTTTTGGTCGTCAGCTGGCTGTGCTTGACCTCGTATGCACCCATGGCATGACCTAATTCCATGGGCTAGCTCCTCGTCACACGCCTCTGGCAGTCTACCGTGTTGGTTGGCGCCCATGGAGTGGAGACCCCGTGACGTACCCGGCTTGGTTTGGGTTTTGTCATGGTCGGGTCCTACCTTCTCCGATCCGAGTCAACTTTGGAGTACTGCATGCACCAGTCCTGATTCCTGAATACTGGGTGGGCTGAAAAGGACCTCTTCAGCGTCAGTGTTTTTGCATGGTTCAGCTTCCCCTGGATCCTGAACTTTGTGCTAGCTGAAGCCTTGTGAACTCAACAGGAAAAAGAAGAGAATTGCAGGGTGTTGGAAAGCCATTTTTGTGACAAAACCAAGCAATTACATTGCAGAACAACATTACAGGAGAGACTGTGATCAAGTAAGAGCTTCATGTCAAAGAAAGAAAAAAGTACTAAAAAGCAAATAATGAATAGTCCTGCTTGCATCATGCATACATCATGTGTGCCATTTTAATTTGAGTACATATTCACATGTTTTAAACTTACTGCACTGACAACTACTCCCTCCGTTACAAAATATAAGTCATTTCAACTTTCTTAGAGAGTCAAACTTTCTTAACTTTAACCAAATTTATACAATAAAATGCTGACATTTATGATATCAAATAAGTACCATTAGATTTTTCATTAGATATATTTTCATAGTATAGCTATCCGGTATCATAAATATTTGAAGTCATCTCTATAATGTTGGTCAAAGATGCTAGGATATATACTTTTTGGTGCACCTCCATGCGTGGATGTCAACTTTGGAGTGCAGCTAAACAAGGACAGAAGAAGTCACCTTACCTACCTACAAAGATTTCATACCACATGAAGGAAATCTTATTAGTCACGGATTGAAGGGGTCCATTTTTGTTGCCTGCTAGATGATCTTGTACGTTAGGTTTATCACGCATGGCTGTTGCTTTCAGAAGTCCTGAGAACCTGTTGGTTTCAGAGTACACCTGCCGGTTCATTCGACGAATTCAACAATGGCCTGTCAGCCATCAAGGGTCTCTCTATCATATGTGTTAACGACTTTTTAATGCAATCAAGCACAAAAACCTTCTCGCACTCGGTCTCTCTGGAGAAAAATGGGTTGACATACATATCCATATGTGGCCATGGTGTTCTGTTGTGTCCGAATCGAAAAACAAAGGGCGTCAATTCGGACGTGTAGTGTAGTGAGTGCAGATTGATCCTGAGCTGCTTTAATTAATTTCGTCCCGCTCATGTCCATACAGAAATGACTCAGACGTTTAGTGTGAGCGTGGTGTCATTAGTAGGACACGATCGAGATGCCCATTCCATTATATTTATCCTTAAGGTCGTCGATGTTAACTTGAGTCCGAATGTTCAGCGGCGATCCGTTTTGCACTTAACAGTTCCCTCCGTCGTCACAAAATATTATTATATTGCTTTAATTTTTAAAGCTATATATATAGTATACAATAAACATTGTTCGGTTATTATCACTTACTAGCAGAAGGGCACGACACGTGTTTTAAAAATTTACTAAATTAGAGAAGTAGTCAGCATAGACTCTTTAGATTAATTTATTAATTTAGAGCATTTGATCATCATAAAATCTGATGGTGTAGAATTTGTAAGAGTAGGATGTAAGATTTGACATCAAAATTTCGTCGTCCTATAGATAATTAACCATAAAAATGTAGCAAAGTCATGCCGTTTCCGCGCGATCTCCTGCCGTGTTACGACTAAGACTTTTACCTACATCGCCTACTCCATCAACATGTCGTTTTTGTGATGCAAAACCATAATCTAAAGCATGTGTTTTTTAATATAAATTTCATAGCACAAATTACATTAAAAATATTTATGTGTGAACAGAATAATTGTTAGTCAAAGGCTTGTCTTGATGAATCGGAATTCGCACCATAACAATATCGAACCGAGGAAGTACCATTCTGGAAACGATCTTAATTTCAAGACAAATCTAGCCATGGCATTTAAAAAAAAAATAAAGTTAAAAAAAATCAATTCAAAGAGATCGATCAATGCAGCGACGAATCTTTAAACATATTAAGGTGGCGAAAACCTAGGGCCTGTTTAAATCCGGTGAAAAATTTGGTGAAAAAATTAGGCACAAGAATCTTATGATTTATAAGTACTAAATGTAAACTAATAATAAAACTAATTACAGATCTCGTATGGAAACTGCGAGACGAATCTAATGAGGCATCCATAATTAGTCGATGATTAGTGAATAGTTATTGTAGCATCATTGTTGCAAAATCATGGTCTAATTAGGCTCATTAGATTTGTCTCACAAATTTACCAGGGGTTATGGAATGGATTTTGTTATTAACACAAGTTTAATACTCCATGCACGTAAGATTTCTTTTGATGTGACCGGTAAAAAAATTGGTGAATGAATTTAAACATGCCCCTAAAACGACAATTGTTCGTGACCCAAGCAAGCAGTCATACATTATGTCAGGTAGTTTCTACGTTGAGAGTGGAATGCACTAAAATAATTAAGCAATAGTATATGAGGTACTAGTGAATGTTGGTCAGCTGGCTGTGCTTGACCTCGTCACTACCGTGCATCTTCTCTTGACCTCACTTCGTGGTCTCCTCGTCACTCGTTTTGTTTTGGCGCCTTGCTCCTCTTCGGTCGTTTCTTCTCCTCTGAGAGTCAACTTTGGAGTACCACCCCGGCACCCCTCTCTGAATGAACCAGAGTGGCCCGAAAAGGACCTCTGATCTCCAACGTGCATGTACACACTATTGTTGTTATTCTTTCATCTTTCATGAACACTTGATCGACTATCTTTTCCCTTGGCGGTTTTCAACGTACTTGCAAAAATAGATGGTGTCGGAGTGTGTGGTGTGTGTGCCAGCATTACCTGTCAACCTAGATTGTAATCTAGAAAAAAAAAAACGTTGAGCTCAGACGTGAAAAAAATATTTTTCTCACCACAAAGAAACCAAATCCATCAGTGGTTCGTGATTTTTTTTATTTTTGGTTTTAGTATGCATTTATTTTTCGTTTCTACAACTGGAAACTACTATGAACTGAGAACAACTTGTTTTTTTTATGAAAATTGAACTGAGAACAACTTCATTCACAATTTCATTGCAAGATTGTGTTTCGAGTTATAATAATAAGTATTAAATAAAATAGAAACCTAAGCACTTTTTATGGTAAAATCCTATATATTATCATCCTCTCAGATCAGATGTGACCGTTTTAAATATTTATAGTCCTGATTCAAAAAAACTGTGGGGTTCCGCAAATAATACCAAGGTCGCTCTAAATCTTGGACAACTAGTATAGGATAGTAAATTATTTGTTGTTAGGTTGTCGCTTCCTAGATTGACATCAATTTTGGACAAGAGCTGCCGTTGTACACTAGTTTTGCTTAATTACATGATGCATACATGCGCAAGCATTTCTAATTTCAGCAAATTCACATATTTTCGAACTTCACTAACAAGTAGAAAAAATTAACTACCTACGTCATGGACTTTATTTGATGCGATCTCCATGGGTGTCAACTTTGGAGTGCAGCAAGAAGCCACCTAATATGAAAAAGTCATCATACTAGCGCTCACGGATTGAAGAGGTCAATTTTGTTGCTCCTGGATGATGTTGTACGTCATGCTTCTCATTTGCATGGTGGTTGTTTTTTTGGCATTGGTTGCTTTCAGGATTTCAACCACCGGCCCTCAGCTCGTCTCTACGGCTTAAAAGTTATACTACCTCCGTTTCAAATTATAGGTTGTTTTAGGTTTTCTAGGTTCATCATCTTTGTTATGCATCTAGATAAACGTTATGTCTAGATTCATTGCAAAATTTATGAACCTAAAAAAGCCAAAACAACCTATAATTTGAAACGGAGGAAGTATTGATCAAGAATTAACGCACATTGCACATGCTATGATCCACAAAGGGTAGCCGAATTCATACGAGAGTATGCTGCGTTTATTTGACATTTAGTTTCAAGGGAATACCTGGTGTTGGATTCCGCATTAGATTGTGAAATCATTGTACATGTCGCTCTTTTTTTAACAGTAATGCCACACATAAGTTCTTTATTACAAAACCCTCGAGAAAGAGATGTGTTGGGGCGCGAACCGCGTAAACTCCACCGTTTGCTTGTTTCTCAGGAATTTAAACCGAATCAGCCTGTGATTCGTTTCAACGCGCTTGACAACAAAAGGCGTGATTCGAGTAGGCATGCGAACCGAATCAGCCTGTGATTCGTTTCAGCGCGCTTGACAACCAAAGGCGTGATTTGAGCAGGCATGCGAACCGAATCAGCCTGTGATTCATTTCGGCGCGCTCGGCAGCCAAAGGCGTGGCCCGAGCGGGCATGCGAACCGAATCAGTCTGTGATTCGGTTCAGCGCGATCAGCAGACCGAATCAGCCCGTGATTCGGTTCAGCACGATCATCGACCAAAGGCGTGATCCGATCAGGCGTCCGAGCCGAATCTGCCTGTGATTCGGTCCGGCATGCGTGGTTGCAAAACACACAATTCGATTCAGAGCTCTAACGGTTTCGTGTTGATTTGTGGCCTTTGAGGACAGGTCCAGGAAAAGAGTGGCGGGAGGCTTAGACCGTGAACTTCATCCAGGATGCTGAAACATTCTAGGAACTCAGCATGCACGACGACGAATACAAGTCGGAATTGGCCTTCTCATGTAAAATTTCATTTGTATCCAGTAAAGTAGAATATTCCTGGAATAACTAGAGCAGATGAGGGTAGGATCGGGATGAGTGATTGAGTAGATGACCCCTCGCCTCCCTATAAAAGGAGAAGGCGTGCCTCTTTGTAAGGGTTCGGATTTTGTTCATTCTTCACTACAGTGAATACATTGTCCTTTCGTCGCTTCGCAATCATTCTCTCTATTTCGTGTCTGGTTTCCGAGTCTGCTCCTAAACCAACACGAGGTGCCCACCGTTTGTGTGACTCGAGCAAAGCCTATGATGCCTCCAGCAAAAATGAGAACCACCAAAAACTCAAGGCGCACCGCCCCAAGCACCAACCAAGCCTCCAATGAAACCACAACTGACCCCGTCCAAAACCCAGGCCATCAGCCCATCAACCCCCACTCGGAGAACACCCAAACGGCCTCGCAATTGGGTCCACCATTAGCATAGCAGGAGTCTGCTCCAGTCTCACTGCCAGGTGCAAACACCACCGTGGGCCCGTCGTAAATAGCCCAGCCCAGCAGCCAGGCAACCCCAGAAGAAGTCGAGTTGGCAAGACTGCAAGAAGAACTGCAGAACTTGAGGCAGCTCCGAGACAACCTAGCATCGCAAAGTTCCCAGCAAGCAAGCAATCATGTCCAGGAGTAGATCGCACAGGCCAGGCAGGAATTTACAAGCCTTCAAAGAGAAATGGGGCAACTGCTGGCTGCACAACCCCCTTGTCAACCGTGCTAGGGAACCCAATCCAAGGCCCAGCTTATCTATCACAGCAGCCTTCAAGGTATCACCTCGGTTTTGCGGAGCACAGGCCACCGCCGCTGCATTTCAATCAACAGACTACGAATCAGCAAGAGTCAGAGCAAATGAATGCCAATCAGGGAATATGAGTCCTAAGAACCAGACCATGTGACCCTGTGTCACCTCTATCAAGGGAACTACAGGTAGGAGCCTGGCCACCACACTACAGGGCAGTTACATTACCAAGATTTGATGGGCATTCGAATCCAAAGCAATTCCTAATGAGCTATGAAGCCGCAATACAATCAGTCGGTGGCGATGATACGGTGTTGGCCAAGTCGTTCATCATAGCCTTGGACGACACAGCGTTGCAGTGGTACACCACACTAAAACCAAGTTGCATCCATTCATGGGACGACCTGCGGGAAAAAGTCCTCGCAACCTTTCAGGGCTTCCATAGACCAACCATCACAGAGGTCGAGTTGGCCAACTGCAAGCAAAAGGAAAAGGAGCCGCTACAATGTTACTTCCAGAGATTCGTAAACCTCAGAACCAGAGCACCTACGGTAGAGGATGATGTAGCCATCAATTACGCAATTATGGGCCTCAAGTATGGGCATTGCAGAGCCCACCTAATCAGAGAAACACCCAAGACAATGGCCAAGCTATATGAAGAGTTAGAAAAATTCTCTCGATCAGACAACGACTATAGAATAGGTCATGAAGAACAGCAGGCTCAAAAATACACAGCCAAGCAAGCAGCGCATAGAGACAACAGCTGGGATCAATCCAAACAAGACCACCACCAAAAACAACAGCAGTACCAAATCGGTCCCCCTCCAACTCGCACACTGTTCCTTATCAATCAAGACCACCAGGGACAACAACCAGATAGCGAATCATCTGGTGCATCTGGCCATCCAACAAGTCAGCCGTCGCAAAGAGTAGGGAGATCCAACCGTGGACGCGGCAGAGGACACGGTCGGGAAAGAGGAGACAGCGAAAAAAAGCAATGGTACTGCATGTGGCACGGCATGAACGACGAGCACGGTTCCAAGCGGTGTCCAAACAAATTGAGAGCAGACCATTTGGCCGAAGAAGAAAGAAAGTCAAAGATGGTGGCTCACACCACGAGTCAGTGGCATCCACAGCAAAATTGGCAAGTATCCTAGTTGTGGCAACCTCAACAGCAGTGGCCACACCAACATCACCATCACCAAGTACCATATCATCAAAATAATCAATACTAGTCAACATGGCAGCCACAGTTTCACCACGATCAGGCAATTCAAAGAGTTGCCACGAGTCACCCAGTGCTACCACCACCACCACTACCAAGCCAGCCACAGCTGCATTTACCGCCACCGCCGCCCAACCCACCAAAGCAAGAAAACAACCAAGACAGCAATGCAAACCCGGATCCATTGCCCAGCTACGGCATCATAGCGCCTATAACTGGCGGCTCCTCTTTGGAATTCGAAACCAAGAAACAGCGCAAGACCTACTTCAGGGAAGTGAATGTAGTCTTAACAGATAACAAGATCACAAGAACCAGCTGGTTTCACATACCAATCACATTTTCGGAAGCAGACATTCGACTACACAACTACCCACATATCGACCCAATGGTCATCGTGGCTAACATAGCCAGATGGACCATAGAGAAGATACTTGTGGACACCGGGTCATCAGCAGACATCCTGTTTCTAGACGCCTTCGAGCAAATGAAATTGACCAAGAGCATGCTCCAGCCATCCGATACATCACTCTATGGATTTGGAGCAACCAAAAGCATTAAAGCGCTGGGTAAAATCACTCTACCAGTCTCATTTGGAAATATGGCAAACGCAAGAACAGAGCACGTCACATTCGATGCAGTTGATATCTGGTACCCATACCAAGCAATCTTCAGTAGAGGAACAATCAACAAATTCGAAGCAGTTATCAGTCAAATCTATCTGTGCATGAAGATACCGACAGAAAAGGGAGCGATAGCAGTATATGGGAATCAGGGATCCGGCAGCAGCCTTGAGAAGGCATCAACACCAGGGCAGAGGAATATTCACCTCCTGCAATCAGAGGAACCCTATCTACCTCCATTCAAAGAACACCAAAGAGACAAGGAAAAAAAATGAAGTAAGCCCCAATGAGGACACAAAAAGGGTGCTCCTTGACCCACACATCGTCGACCGATCAATAATCATAGGTGCAAACCTCGATCCAAAAGAAGAAACTGAACTGATCACGTTTCTAAGAAAAAACAGGGATGTGTTCGCATGGACGGCGGACGAACTGACAGGGGTCAGCAGAAATATCATAGAGCATAAACTTGAGGTCAAGCCCGGTTCGAAACCAAAGAAGCAAAAACTAAGAAAGATGCCGGATGATAGGATGGAAGCAATGAGAGCAGAAGTCAACAGACTGCTAGATGCAGGCGTCATTAGGAAGGTGGAATACCCAGAGTGGCTGTGCGACATAGTGCCTGTTAGAAAAAAGAATGGCAAGTGGAGAATGTGCCTCGACTTCACAGATCTCAACAAAGCTTGTCCAAAGAGTGACTAGCCCCTACCAAGAGTTGACAAAGTGGTGGACACAGCGGCCAATAGCGAAATGCTGTCGCTGCTTCATTTGTTCTCAGGATACCACCAGATTTGGATGCGAGTTTTAGACGAGGAGAAAACAAGTTTCATCACTCATTCGGAATCTATTGCTTTGTCTGAATGCCAGAGGGGCTCAAGAACGCAGGCACAACATTTTGCAAGATGATAGCAGAAGTCCTTGCCCCACAGTTTAACAGAAACTTAATTGCATATGTGGATGACATAATAGTAGCGAGCAAGGTCAGGGCGGATCACATAGCAGATCTCGCAGAGACATTCGCATGTTTAAGACAGGCCAAGCTCAAGTTAAACCCAGAAAAGTGTGTCTTCGGAGTACAGAAGGGAAAGATCTTGGGATGCCTAGTTTCCACCAAAGGAATAGAAGCCAACCCTGATAAAATCAAAGCAATAACAGAAATGCAAGAACCAAAGTCAATGAAAGAAGTCTAGAAGCTCACGGGAAGAATTGTGGCACTGAACCGCTTCATATCCCGCTCAGCAGAATGCAACCTATCATTCTTCAAAGTGCTTCGGGGCTCCTCCAAATTCGAATGGGGACCGGAGCAGAGCAGAGCTTTCCACCAGCTCCAAGACTACATAGTGAATATGACAAAGCTCGACCCACCCGAACCAGGTGTAACACCCCGTATTTTTAGAGCATTTAAAATATCAATTTTCTAATAATTTTTCCTAACTAAATATAATTTTCCTTCGCTAAACATTTAAAAGCTATTTTATAAATCCATGCATTTAATTCGTCATATGTGATGCATTTGAGTGTTTTAGAATTTCTCTCTAATTCCGAGAGATAGAAATTCCTCCAAGTCTCTCTCTTTCTTTCCAAAGTTTAAATTTAATATTCGAATCTAATTTGAATATTAATTCTCATCCTAAATCTCCTCCAAATATTATAAAACCGTCCTCTTCAAACTTCACATTCAAATTCTATTTTAATTTGAATCTCTATTCAAAACCAAACCCAAAAACCTAGTTTAAATAATAGGAAACCCCTTTTATTTGCCAAACGGGCCGAAACCCTGTTTCCAGCCCGGCTCTTCTCTCAGCCCATCTCAAAAGTCCATCTATCCTCCCCAAACTCCGCCTCCCTCACCACCTCCTCCCTTTCCACGCAAGGCCCACGGCCCAGCCACCGCGGCCCAGCCAGCCTCCCCAGCCCACGCCACCTTCCCTTCCCTCTTCTCAGCCCGCGCGCGCGACCAGCCAGCGGCCCAGCTCGCCGCGGCCTCCCTGGGCCACGCGCGCGACACACCTTTCCCGCTAGCAGGCCGCCCGCGCGCAGCAGGCCGCAACAGCCCAGCCTTCTGCGCGCTTGCTGGCCCAGCTCGCCCTCCCCCTTCCGGCCCAGCGCGCCTCCCGGCCCAACCTGACCATGCGCTTCCCCGCCGCCAGGCCACAGCCCGCGTACGCACGCGCGCCCAGCAGGCCGACCGCGGCCCAGTTTTTCTCCGCCTGGCCCATGCGGCCCAGCCGCCCCAACCCTACCCCTTCCTCCAGTTTTCCCCGCCGCCGCCGCCGGCGTCCGCCGCTGCCGCCGCTCCAGCTCGCCGCGCGCCTCCAGACCTCGTCGCCGAGGACCCCCTCCTCTTCCCATTTTTGCCTTCTTTCCCCCCTCTCCATCGCCGCCCACTGCCGCCCCGTCGCCTCCATCGCCATAAGCGCAGTGAGACTGGAGAACCACTTACCATTACCTGTCATGTGTCTCGAGCAGCCAGAATCCATCAACCAAAAGTTCTCCAAGCCTCCCACCTGCACAATCAGAACCGAGAACGAGAATGAGCAAATGACTCGACACTGGGGTTAGCACAGAACGAGTCAAACCAGTGTCGGGCCATCTGCTCAAAAGAAGGGTTAGCAAAATCAACTCTACCGCGTGACACCCTCTCGTCTCTCATCGTCGGACCTCTAGCACCACGCGGGGGAAAACGTGGCCTAGACTCTCTCCTAGCCTCAAAGCTACGGTCGAACCTCCCTGAACCAAACTGACCGCGAAACGGAGGCCGCCTAGCAAACTCACGAACAGCAGGAACACCACGACTAGCAACTGCAGGAACTGTACGCACAAACGCGTCGCCTCTCGGCCAGGGTGAACGAGACACAGGCACACTACGAGAAGAGTAGTACCTGTCCCTGTTCCCCACCTCCTTCTCTCTTCTCACCTCCCTCTTCTTCCTCCAACAAAACTCCTCAAGGTGACCATCCCTTCCACAATGCTCACAATGGAAGCGGACTGGCTTTGGCTTTGGGGTTTCTCTCGGCTGTGCCCTCTCTCTCGGCTGGTAAACCCCACTCCTCACAAAGGTCACTCTCCTCTGAAATTCTCTGACTTAGGTGGAAACTTGGGAGGATCTGGAGTGGTGTCAAGCTTGTTCAGCAGGTGGTTTGGTTTGGGTGTAAAGGTGTTCTTGAGAATGGTTTTTGGTGGGTTTGTGGGAATGTTTGCGGTGGAGCTCTCTGGATCTCTCTCTCTCTCACCACTACTCTCACCAACCTTCTCAGAACCAAGCCCACAACCATCAGCTCTCTTGAAACTCGCAATCAACATCTTGAGCTGAGGCTCACGACCAGACAACCAACCCAAACACTGTCTCAGCTCATCGTTCTCACCCTCCAATCTATTCACACACTGTTCTAGCTCAACATTCTTTAAAGCAACAACATCACAAGCAGAACAGGAATTCGCAATGGGTGATTTAAGTTGTGCTTCAAGTGAACTAATCATGGTGCGTGATTCAAGCAACTGAGCATGCAAAGCAGGACAAGAAGTACAAGCACCTAGCAAAGATGACCTAGACTTCAACTCAGCAAGCTCAACTCTAGCACTCTCTAGTTCATCCAAGCAGTTCATGTGTTTTTCCTTGAGCACAACAAGATCAGCAATATGCACATCACAGAACGAGCATTCTACCTCATCAGACACAAGAGGAGCATTTTTCAAAACAGCAATCTCAGACTCAAGCGAAGCTGCTCTCTCCCTAGACTCGCAAAGCAAAGACTCAAACTCCATGGCCTTCTTTCCAGTCTCAGAAAGCAAGGTCTCAAGCTCAGCCACTCTATCCTTGGACTCTCCTAGCAAAGACCTAAACTCCCTCTTCTCTTTGTTGGTCTTTCTAAGCACATCATCGCGGTTATCGACCAACTGCTCTAGCCTAGCAATCTCCTGACGCAAAGAGGTGGGATCTGTCAATACCTCATCCTCGGAGTCGGAGTCGGAGTCGTCCTTGCCCTTCACGGAGTCGTGCGCCATGGTGCAGTAGTCGACGGCGGCGAAGGAGATGCCGTTGAAGTTGCGGTTCAAGCTCTTCTTCTCCTTGCGGCGGCCGCGGTCTTCATCTTCACTGCTTGAGCTTGACGACGTGTTGGTGGAGCTTGTGTCGATGTCGCTCGCATCAGCCACCATCGCTCGAGATCTGTGCTTCTTGTGTCCACCGTGCTTGTTCTTGGATCTTCTCTCGTCCTTGTTCTTGTTCTTGGCGCGGTACTCGTCCTTGGGACGGTGCTTGTGGTCGTCTCGCGGGCGGTGCTTGCGGTTGTAGTCGTTCTTGATCTCCTCGGGGCACTCGGCGATGAAGTGGCCCATCTTCCCGCATCTGTAGCACGTACTCCCGGCACGCCTCGAACCCTTGCGGTTCTGGTACATCCTCTCGAACCTCCTCGTGAGCAACGCGAGATCCTCCTCGCTCAGCACCTCATACTCTTCATCTGGAAGGGACACAAGAGAAGACAAAGCAAAGTGTCTAGGAGTGTTAGCATGTCCCATATCCAGAGCCACCGACTAGAGCCAGACTATGGGGATCAGTCGGACTCTTAGCCTTGGCAAGCAACTGCCTGTCAACCTCAGAAGACTTCAACTTCGAGAAAAGCTCGTCAACAGAAAGAGTCTCATAGTTTGCCGACTCCATGATCGCCTCAACCTTGGCACCCCACACGGATCTATCAAGTGCTTGCAGGAGCTTGATAGCTCGGTCATGATCCGAGTATGGGAGCACGGTAATGTTGGCTTTCATGTTGTTGACAATCGAAGTGAAACGCTGAAACAAAGCATCAACAGACTCTCCTGGCAAATGAGCAAAGTTTCATACTCTCTCCTGTACATCGAGAAAAGCCTAGCCTTGACATGGCTATCACCACCGTGGGCTACCTTGAGCTTCTGCCAGATCTGGCAAGCTAGGTCCTCGCCCAAAACACGCTCGAACTCCTCGGCAGACAAAGAACGGAACAAGTAGTCAACAGCTCTAGCGTTTGCCTCAAACCTATCCTTTGCATCCTGGGCATCTAAGTTGGTGGGATTGACATAGTTTTCATCTTTCGTCACATCCCACAGCAACTTTCCTTTGCCTCGCAAGAAAGCGCCCATACGCGCAACCCAGTTCGGGTAGTTCTTCCCATCGAAGTGCGGAGGCCCGGAACCCCGATCTTGGTACGCCATCTTTGGATCTTAGACTGGTTAGAGTCGCAAAGACCCGTAACCGGCTCTGATACCAATTGAAGGACCGAAACGGCGACCAGAGAGGGGGGGAGTGAATGGGAGCCGATAAAAAATCTTTCCAAACAATCCGGCTATTCTCCCAAACCAACTCCGAAACCTCCGAGAGCGATCTTGCCAAGATCACGTAGCCACTGTCAAGCTACTGACCCTAGGAACAAGAAACGAGCAGCGGAACTCGAACCAATCGAATCGAACACCAAAACGACCCGAAACTCGGCTCGATCTAACACACCCAGGGGGGGCGGTTAAACCGGCCAGGGGGGCGGTTAAACCGCCCGGGCCTGGGAGCCTCGGGTAAAAGTCAAAACAAAAGTGGATCTCCCAAACCGCTTGAGCTCTTGAGGCGAGATTTTGGTCAGATGATCTAGACCTCCAGTGGAGTGTTTTCCCAAAAGATCTCGGCCTCTAACTCAGTACAACTCCCGGAATCGCAGATCTCGCGAAGAACACCATGACCTCGAGTTCATCCCGAAAATCTCAAATCCAGAGCGATTCTCGGCGTTTGGGGGCAAAGGATCACCAGCAAAAGAGGCACAAGGCACTCATACGTGAATCCCCCAAAGAAATCCGAGAGAAAACGCTCGGGAACAAGAAGAACGAAAATCCCCCAAAAATAGCTCCGAAAATACCCACGAAAATAGAAAAAGGAAAGGGAGCTCGGGAAATCAAATCATGGCACAAAGATGAGCAGCACAAACTCAATCACATAACCATGAATTCACCTATACAAACTAGGAATGATTCGAAGTAGTTCTAGGTGGAGGGGATGAAGGGGAAAACAAGTTCAAAGTAAAACCTAAAGAGATAACTAGAGAGATGACAGCCACCAGCCCTGAAGGGGCATATTAGTAGTCCAAGTGGTGGTGTCCTAAAGACTAAACTACCCCTAAGTGATACATACCCCTCAGGGGCAAATTTGACATTTGGTCTTCAGATATTTTCCGGCTCGGGCACCTTCCACTGCAAGCTAGCTTCCCTCCGACGCAAGCCTTGCAGTCACGCCGCGTGTCCTCCGGATCGAAGCTCCTCGACGCCGGTTTTGGGCCAGCCCAGGGGGGGCGGTTAAACCGGCCCTGGGGGGCGGTTAAACCGCCCCTGACAGCCCAGCCAGGCCCAGCTGCCCAAGTCCGCCTCGTCGAGTCCTCGGTCCTTGGTTTTGAGGCCCAAACCAAGGGAAACCGTCCACCGATGATTTTGTGGCCAAATCACCAAACCCCGCGCGCAAACTTCGGTTGTTAGCCGCCACCTTGCGCCGGCTTCTCGTCCGCGTACGAGCTTCGGTTGTGAGCCGCTACCTCGCACCGGAACCACGTCCCCTTGCTCGTTCTTGCCAGCATGTGAACCGCACTTGATCCACCGGCCATCGGGTCCCTCGAACCAAGCCTACTTGTCTCTCCGCTCCTCGGAGGCCGCCATGGCTAAGACCTTTCGCGCCTGTTCTTCACCTGCACCAATGCAACCAAGCCGCATTCTACACCTGCAATACTTGAGCCAAGGGAAACGTCAATCCACACCACGTTGTCAATCACTCATCACACCAGGAAGCGACCATCCACCGGTCCTCGGACACACCGGGTCCTCAAACGCCAACCACCTGCGGGACACGTCGCCGCCAAGCCAGCCGCCTCACCCCCCTTCCACCCGGGCGCCACGCGCCCTACTGCACCCTGGCGCCCCGCTCGCCCGCCTGCTGACGTCAGCCGCTCGCCCAGCGTTCGCGTGAAGCCAACGCTATCCCTCGCGTGGAATCAACGCCGGCGGCCAGCAGCTGTTGGCACTCCTTAGCGCACGTTTTAGCAACGCTCAAGAGCGCGTAGATATATGTCGTTGTATGCAAAATTAATTCTGCAAGCGCACAGAATATATCTCGTTGTAGCACTTCACCGTGGGTGTAACCCCAGGGTATCGTATTTATATTTCTGCAGGGAAGCAAATGGTTAAAGTGTATTGAAGAATGAAATGATATATCTTGCCAGAAATATCAAGCCACAAACCCAGGGGCACAAACTCTAAGTTTGGGTGGATAATGGTCAAGTTAATGACCGGATAGAAGGTCTGAAAGACCAGCGACACACGGAGCACCTATTTCTAAAGAAAAGGAAAGACGTTGGGAGAAACCGGACCTAGACTCTTTCTAACTCAGAGCAAAAGGCACTCTAGCCTTAGCCTAGACCCTAGCTTAGATACCGGGAACAGAGCTCGCTTCGACGGCTAGAACGGGAGAACCTCAGAACGGGGTGAGAGAGGGGGTTCTCCGGGCTCAGCACTACGTTATGAATACACCCGAACGTGGTGGACTACGAAGGACGGACAGGGCTGTCACCACCTGCCGCCTACCACTGCTGTACCGTGGGGTGCAACACACTTCCTAGTTAATCAACAAGCCAGACACCACGTCTGCACTCGATGATTAAGATTTCTCTTGAGGCCTGTCAAGAGAAATCCCCGTCTTCCCTAAGGCGTCTTACGGCCCGGTCAAGGCGAGCAAACCCGCGAGATAAAACCCGGTAGAGCTAAACTAAACTCTACACTAAAACTAAAGGGGATAGGACTTTGCTCTAAAGAGAGCAAGATCTTTACTCTTAAAGAAGAGCAAGAGAGAAATATAAAAGATAACTTAAGCTCTGAAGTAAGAAAGTAATTGTATAAATAAACTCTTCAAAAGAAGGAGAGGATACAAGAGCTTTACCAGAACTCCGAAGACTCCGAAGATCCGAGCTAAGCTCGACTCGACTCTACTCCCAACTCTAATCCTAATCTAAGAAATGAAAAAGATACTAGAGCTCCCTTCAAGTAAAGACTTGAGATATGTGGTGTGTGTCTTCCCAAGGTGGATGAGCTTCCTTTTATAGCCTCCAGGGGGTGGATGTCAGCGTCATTAGCACGCCAAGGCTCTGCTTAGGCTTCACGCGAAGGATGAGACGTGGCGGCCACAGAGGGAGGCCGGCCGGCCTGGCCCTGGTGCCACTTGGCACCGCCCTCTGCAGGAACGGTCCTGATGCTCTCCCAAGGTCGGTAACGGTTGCGTTTAGTTAAAGCTTGTCCGAGAATCCTAGGATGTGGGCCCTTCAATCCATGTGCTTTCACCTCTAGGCCTTCCGGGTCCTTGGATCAAACCGACGTTGTTTGCACGGTGCTTGATCATCCTGGGCACTTGGTATGGCTTGTGGATCAATGACATGGCCAGACCTGGCCAGGGGAGGCCGGTCGGCCTGGCCTAGGCCGGCCGGCCTGGCTCTGTGCCAGGTTTGGCCCTTGTTTCTCCTGGTTCATCCTGCAAGCACAACTCATCCAAAACTTGTGGAATTTGTCAGTGAAAATACTTTATGTATGTAATATGGTATGATCATCCTCATTTTACCGAAATGTTGACGGTCACTACGGTGTTATAATGGTCGTCAACACACCCCCAAGCTTAGACTCTTGCTCGTCCTCGAGCAAGGCTAAAACTCTTGGTTCGGTAGGTCAGGAGTTGCTTCAATGTTTATACTCTTAAAGTACCCTGTGCTTAAGCCAAA
>WEIB01000364.1:0-45127 GCA_015476505.1 Urochloa ruziziensis
CCCACCCACAGCGGCGGCGCAGCTCTTCCTGTTCGTGCTTTGCTCGGCTGGGAGAAAAAGATCGGAGAAGAAACAAAATTCATACAAATGATGCTAGAGTAGTATGAGAAATATTTTTATGCATAAATTTAATTACTAGAAGTTTAAGATAGATGAATTAAGTTATATTGCAAATGTTTCATGACGCACAACAATTCATACAAAAATTTTGAAACCCGAACACTGGTAAACAGAAACCATGCTAAAGGTGGACATGTACTAAAAAATAGACAGAAACCGGCGCTAAAGGTGGACATGCACTAAACAATTTACACGTTGTTGGAATTCGAACTCGGGATCTCTTAACTCACGTGTACCCTTCTTACCATCTCACCTCCACAGCATATGTGACTAAGTAAGAGATCCTTTCCTTTTAAAATAACCCATGAAGAACCATTTAGCACCAGTTATTTAACACCGGTGCTAAAGGTTTGGAGAGCTTTAGTTAGCACCGGTTGGTGTTACCACCCGGTGCTAAAGGGTCCCCGGGGGCTCGCGAATTTTGGACCCGGTGCCATTAGCACCGGGTCCATATATGACTAAGACATAGACGGATGACTCTTTCTCTAGTAGTAGAATTTTTCATCTATTCTATACTAAAAAGAGCAAAAAAAATTAATGGTCACGTCAAATTTTGTGGACTCATTGGTCGGCTCACGGGTCATGTACGTGAGGCAGTCAGGACTTTTCTCATGCTACACGTCAGCCACTAGGGCTCTTTCTCACGCTATATTTTTCCTAAAACACGTGCCTGCGGCACGTGCCTTTCTGCTAGTACAATTAACATGTCACGAATTTGCGAGATGTTACTATTTTCACCATGATCTAACCTCCATTCTTAGAACTCGCCGGTGACAATTCGAGACGAATGGAGGTTTTCTAAGGCGACGCCCTCAAGAGGGATATGACACATCAGGCGCCAACGTTTTTTAGCGACCGTGCCTTAGCACGTATTTCAATAAGGAGAAGAAAATGAAGTACAAAGTCTGGCACCGTGTCATTAAGAGTGTTGACACGAATGCCACCAAGGAAATTCAAAATGGAAATACTACACAGCATCCATTTCGCGACCTATTGCCTGCAAGCTCAGAGCGTGTCTACCTGTCACAAACGGACGCATGGTGCTGTATCGAGCCTGTACCCAAACTGAAGCTTCCTCTTTGATGTGCTGCACTATTTGCAGTACTCATTTCCCTCCTTTCAAAGGTGCGATTGTTGCGCTCCAGCCACAAGGACCAGGCCACCAGAACGACCATAGAGTCGAAACTTTTTCTGCCTTCTTTATCAACACGTTTCCTGGCTTTGGTCCACCAAGAGGCTAAAGAAAACTCTGTCTCCGCTGGACCAAGTGATGCCCTGTTTACCAAATTCAGAAGCGCATGCCAGACCTGCCGACTGAATGAGAAACTCACTAGTATATGATCAACGATCTCTGGCTCCTGTCCACAAAGTACACAAGTGTCATCTTCTTGAAGATTATGCCGCTTCCACCTCGCCGCTGTCCAGCACCGCTCATGCAGGGCAAGCCACACAAAGAATTTGCATTTGTTTGGTGCTCTGGTCTTGTGCAAGATCTTGGCTCCAGGATGGCATGTTGTCCGATAAGAAAGGCCCTATAAGTAGTGGTTGTGAAGCAGTTATCCATCGTCCATTTCCACACAATCTTGTCCTGAGTTGTGTCGTTCAGAGATATCATTCTTATGTTCTCCCACATAGTCCAGTAATCAAGGAAGACTTGAACCGTGAGCGCCCCAGTGATATCGCACACCAATCTAGAATTCTGCAGCGCCTCATACACCGTGTGTGATTTCTGAATACGCGGACCTACTGCTTGCAGTAAGCATGGCGCGATGTCTGCAGTGGACTGACCATCTGAACAAAGATATCAGAGAGAAGATAAGGACGTGTTATGCAGAAGCGATTAACAATCATAGTGTTGCAGTGAGCCAGTGAGTACTAATATATATTGTCTACTTCGTTGTTGATATGGCATCTGTGTAGTCACTGCACAGATAACTCTGAGAAAAAAAGCTGCCTAGCATCATCATATATATGGCTTCGTTTTCAACTGTCTTGTTCAGAATATCTTCGGAGGCTGGGCAGACGCCGTGGCCGGCAGTTGTGGTTGAGATCGTTGTCACGGCACGGCCTACGGATGGTAAAAGAAATGTTGGTGGGTGAAAGAAAACCATTCATCTTCATGCTGACTCCAAGGAAGACCAAAAAACTTTCCCGACTGCTGAAATGTATTTTGCTGGGTTTTTTTTCAAGCATCTGGTTGAGAATCGGCATATCAATTCAAATGGTCAAGCAGACGTATTAGACGTGCTGGACTATCATGCGAGGCTGCGACTTTCGGGTCACCTTTCTCTAATGTTCCTAAAGACGACGAAACATCTGTGTTAGACGAAGCATCTGTTTACTTTTGATGTTAGGCTTACCGTCTAAGCCATGCTTCCCAAATGTTCACACACAAAAAAAAAACTATGCTTCCCAAAAAATGTCTTGGCGGTGTGTTTAGTGTAAAAACTATTTTCCTTCTTTTCTCATTATTTACTCGTTTTATGTTGTAGGCGGTCAGCGGTGTGAGTTATCTGAGATCAGCAACGAATTGACGCACAGGATTCTTCATTTTAGATTCATTTAATCGGCCCGCCTTTTCTTGATGCGCAACGCCCGGTTGTATTGCTATATCAAAAGTGCTGATCGATCACTCGGTTCCTATTCAAGGCCGCCGCGGCGGTACACGGTGGGCACGAGCACGAGCGGCGTCTTGCGGTGACAGACCAGCCTCCCTTCCTCCTCCATGCTCACGTCCTCCGCCGCCGTCCCCTCCGGGAGCGCCCACTGGAAGCCGAGGAGCAGGGCGGCGAGCGTGAACTCGACGGTGGCCACGGCCATGGCCATGCCCGGGCACACCCGCCGCCCCGTGCCGAACGGCATCAGGGCGGGGTGCTCGCCCTTGAAGTCCACCTCGCTCCCCTCGAACCTGTCCGGGTTGAACTCCTCTGGCTCGCCGGGCCAGTTCGCCGGGTCCCTGCCGATCGCCCACGCGTTGACGTAGATCCTCGTCCTCGCCGGCACGTCGTACCCGCCGACCTGGATGTCCCGCATCGTCTCCCTCGGCAGGAGCAGCGGCGTCGGAGGGTGAAGCCGCAGAGTCTCCTTCACCACCATCCTGAGGTAGACGAGCTTCGGCATGTCCTCCGGCCGCACCCGGTCGCTGCCGCCGGCCACCGCCCTGATCTCGGCCTGCACCTTGTTCAGCACGCGCGGCTTCCGGACTAGCTCCGACATCGCCCACAGTATCGTCGCCGCGTTCGTGTCGATTCCGGCGACGAACGTCGACTGCATGCAACATCCCAAAAGTGATTAGAATATTTATATATATATATATGATATTTTTGTCCCATTCGGATAATCGATGATGCATGGACTGTGATATATAGTACGAGTCAAATCTGTTGACGTACAAAGATTATGGCCTTGACGTGGTCCTTGGTGAAGCTGAACGTGCCGCGCGGCTTCTTCCACAGGTCGATGAGGACGTCGACGAGGTCTCCGCCGCTCTCGCGCTTGGGGTCGAGGTGCTGCTCGATGACCGTCTCGAAGAAGGCGTCGAGCTGCCGGAAGATCCGCTCGCGGCGGGCGACGAAGCCGGTGAGGCGGTCGACGAGGCGGCCGATCGCTTGCGGCAGCAGGTCCTCGGCGGAGGAGCCCGAGCCGGACAGCATCTCCATGACGTCGTCGAGCGCGCCCTGGAAGCTGCCGTCCCGGTGGGAGTGCGAGTGGCAGAACTTGTCGCCGCCGTAGATGTTGCCGAACGCCACCGTGCCGATGATCCCGTCGGAGAGGCTCAGCACGTGCTCGTCCAGCGCCACCGGCTGCCCTTCCGCGCGGCTCAGGGTGCGCACCAGCTTCCCCACCTGGTCGTGGCGCGCGTGCCACGCCGCCCTGACGCGCTGCGCGCCGAGGAGCTCGACGGTGAGGAGCTTGCGGGCCTCGCGCCAGTAGGCGCCGTAGGGCGCGAAGGCCACGTTCTTGAGGTCGTAGGTGAGGCGCCTCGTCCCCGCCGACACGGGCCGGGTGCAGCAGTCCAGGTCGTGGGCCTTGAGCGCCTCCCATGCCGCCGCCGCCGACGAAAGCACCACGGCCGGCGACTTGCCGAGCCGCTAGCCACATCACCGGCCCGTGGACACGCGCCAGGTCACGCAGGGTGCGGTGTGGCAGCGGGCCGAGCTGGTGCAGGTTGCCAAGGAGAGGCATCCCGGCGGGGCCTGGGGGCAGCCTGAGCCCTTTCGTCCTGGACGACGACCTCTGGCTCCGGCGCCTCGCCAACAGCAGCAGGAGAGGGACGGCGGAGAGAAGTGCTAGGAGGATGTGCTGCCATTGTTGGGGAAGGGAGGGGAGCGGTGAGGTGAGCGAGATCGCCATTTTTTTTTTTTTGCAACTAATAAGCTTGAGCTAGCCCCTTGTCGTTTGTGTGAATTGTAGTATTCCTTTTTGAGCAGTTTTCCCAACTATGTTGAGCAAAGGAACAACGAAAAGATGTGCAGAGTACACATCTCGTCGTTAACATTTATAGGCACGTACGTATAGATCGATTGCGAGCTCACCGCCGTACAGTACTAACACACACTGCTGCCAAGTCAAGTGCAACGACTTGACAAATCAAGTCTTTTTTCCGGCTGGATGATGCATATGTTGACCCGATTCTATCCACGCCATTATATATTCAGTCGGTAGGTACATGGAACGAGCCAAGCTAGCCCAAGACAAGAGCAAACACGAATTCTTACACAACTGCAACTTACTAATAATTGGAGGGACTGTTTTTAAGCCTCCAAATTAATTCTCACAAGGTGCACTAATTAAGAAAAGAAAATTAGAACCATTCAAGCATTGATTTGGTATATAGACTCAAATCATAATAATCACTGAATTTCTTATATATATTTTTACATAAATTACCCACACTTGCCATTATAAAATAGTCTAAAGTACCCCTAAATCTATATGAAATTACCCACATCTATCATTATAAAATATAATATAAAATAACCCCTAATTATTATATCTAGATTACCCGCATCTGCAATTAAAAAATATATTTCATACTAATAATAAGATTGTTTGTTCATGCATAATATATTTTCATACTAGTATGCTAGGAAATAATTTAATAAACTACTGCATCTTACAGAGCAATATTATTTATTTTCCTATATTTTTAAAAAATCATTTAGGTTCGATAAAAAATTAGATAAGTTTCAAAGGTAGCCTGATTTGGAGAATTATAAAGGTACATGTGTGGATTTAATAAAAATGGGTTCATCTTCATTTGTTTAATCGCTAGTAAAAGTTTTATGATTGTGGAAGTTATTTGGAGGTTTTGTCGTCCAACTTAACTGATGAAAGTGATGAATATATCAAGTAAGGAATGAAAGTTAAAAATCGTGTCACATTAAGAAGCAAAAATATTTAGGGCAAAGGAGGGAATTGAGTTTATCTTTCGGTGTCAAATAAGCAATTTCCTCATTAAACATCATGCACGCATAGGTGGAGGCTTTCGTGGTGTAGGCGCATCAGTTGATACCACATGGGAGCAGTCGGCCCACCCAATTTTTATACAAATTAGTTCATAAGGTTCAAATAAGCCTAATTTCTAAGGAATAAATTGAATTTTAAACATGAGGATAAAAATTTAAATATGCTCTTGCAAAATTTTAAAATATATGAATCCAAGAAATATGCTATTGACGACAATAATGTTCTCCATGATTACTCAAAAACAAAATGTTATTAACGACAATATGTGCATAAGGTAAATGATTATTGCACAATGGTAAGTTCTTCCTATTTCATACTTCTAGTTTATCGTGATATATATATATGGCCTATCACTAGAAATGACGAGTCGGCTCTCATACCACTACCTTAATTATCTCCATAGCAGACATACCCTCCCACCATACAACGATTTGTTCAGCAGCCGGCAGCTTACATTACTTTTTTTGAGCAATCATGTTATATGACTTAGAATGACCATGTACCTCTCAAATGGAACAAAAACACAGAGACATCGGAACATCAGTAATGTGGCTTTTCAGTTTTTTTTTTTTTTTTTTTTTTTTTTTTTTTTTTTTTTGAGAATGTGCATGACACGTTTTTTCATCAAGCGGAAGAGAGGGAAAAAGAGTACAAGTTCCATACACTGCCTTAAAAGGCTTGCGAAATGGAGCCTGAGACCAAAAGAGATAAAACATAATATAAACTGAAATCTACAGTCTTCGTGATGTGTATGAAATCTGGGGAATTCTCAAGTCATGATTGATTTCTCTTTTGCAGGTGGCCTTGTCATTTTAATTTCAGGTAATTCTGCACAATATCGCCCTTTTATGATGAATGAGTTCCCTCAGTTTGACGCGGGACAGCATGTATTACAAGATGTGTAAACATTTAGTTCCAGGCAAGTACCCTTGGATATTGATATAGATTTCTTGCATTATTGTAAGGAACTCCGAGGACATTGTCCAGTGCTCACACTCGGATGCTGATCTCAACAACGATTTGTACAATAATGGATCTTAGGCGTAAGTTGTTGTTGGGTCTGTTTGTGTTCTAACCCTAATTAATCTGGCCCGCGAAAGAGTCGCTAGTACTCACCAACTAGTACTCTCCTGGTCATGAAGAACACTTAATTAAGTTTACAACAGTACACTATGCAGCCGCCAAGATTATTATCCTACAACTATCCATGGCGTCAGCTTCCAACATTATTTTCCTACAACCTTTCATGATTTCATCTATTATGCGAACGACCGATGACTAAGATCGTCGTTGGTCACTATAATGCATGCTTGAGGAGACTTATTGGACTATTGACCCTGTCAATGGGCCAAAAAGTCATGAAAAAACACCTAACGAAGGCTACAACTCTGATATGTATATTGGCTCAAAAAAAAAAAAACTCCGATATGTATTCACACATGGCGTCAACTTGTAGACAGAGAGAGAAACCCTGTTGAGAGCGTAGAACTTTTCTCATTCATGGCATCAGCCTCCATGATTTTCCTAGAAGTTTTGGTCATGGTATCACCTTCCAAGATTTTTCGAACAACCTTTCATTTAGTCTGCGACGACTGATGACAAGACTTTTTATCACAATAATGAATTAATGACTGAGACTTGTTGGACTGTTGGCTCATTCAATCGAAAAAAGGTCATGAAGAAGAACACATATGAATAAAGGTTACAACACTGACTTATGTATTTATAGTTTCACACATTGCAAAAACTGGTAGACAGAGAAATCCTGTTGAACCTTGAGCGCTCATGTTAGAATTTGAATTAGCTAGTAGTGCCACCTAACCCAAGTAAAGCTAACGTTTCAGACACGGAAACACAACTTATTTGCTGCTGATTTTGCTTGTCTGAAACGTTAAGCTTTAAAAGGTAGTAACCTGCGTTCTCTGCTGACAAATGTCCCATGGGCCATCCATACCTCAACGTGAGCTAGGAGCGCACATAGCTGACGCAGAATCAAAAAACGAGGTGTATTTTCTTCTAACAATCATATTTCTCTCAGAAAAAGTATATGTTTTCAAATTCGTTTGCACCACTATGTTCCTTGGAATAAGATCTACTCCATACGTTCAAAAAAGTCATTCTAAAGATTTTAAAACATATTAAAAAAAGGTAAAATGACCGTAATTGCCCCCCTTTTTAGCCATATTTGAAGCTAACAGAATGTTGCATGCCTCCATCATGCACATAAAAACATGTGAGATCAAATTTTGAATCACAGAATGATTTTTTTTTTTGGCACGGAGGGAGGGAGTAAGAAATAAGATCCATATTCGATATATCTTAAAATTGTTTTATGTGATTGTCAACTTATATTGATGCATATAGTAGCTACTGATATATAAACCATGTAACATTTTATGTATGAAACTTAATATAGGGACTACAAGACAACTTTTATAGATACAGTGTTATAACCTATATGTATGTAATGTATAGATTATGTAGCAACTTATTTTGTATGTCCACTGGCCGCATTGTGTGTGAACAACTAACTGTAACAACGTATATATAGGTGCAAGTAATATAATAATTATGTAGTATATTTCGTATCACATAACTAAGCAAGATGACTGCATTTTTTAATAAAATTATATACATAATTTGTCGAGTGATTTTCACATAAGTTGCTATACGTACTTAGTACATAAGTAACTACCATACATCAATATAAATTATCAGTACACAAAAAAAATACTCCAAAACATATGCATCATGGGTCTTATTTTGTAGATCTCATCACAAAAATACAATGGCGAAAACAAATTGAAAATAGACACTCTATTAGAATGTTATCGCAGGTTTTGGAGGTGAAAAAAAAAATGCGTGGGCTGTACCAGTACACCTCCATCCCGTCGGACCGCAGCAGGCCGCGTGCTCATGTGCGCTATATATCGCAACTCCGCGCTCTAGCTTTTCCTAAAGCAAATTAAAATAATCCTCAAAACTCGAAAGGTTAATCTGTAGTAGTCTTTTTTAGGGCTCGAGCACGAGATATTTTAGTACTCATCTTGTAGCTATCAACTTAGTTGAAAACTGGAATTAATGGTTAATTATGAAAAACAAAATAATATATATAGCAAAATATAAGAGAACCTGCTCGAGCTAGGATGAGCTATTGTTGAGATGAGCACGTACACAATGATAAGTTTTTTTTTTCTTCCGACGAAAGAGGACTCAAAAAGAAGCTAAACATAATACACAAGGACACAGCTTCTATTATCTACCCTGAGATAGAACCGTGACCGAAGACCCACAAGACACCGCACCAACGCTAGTCGCGGACGTAGGGCACGACTTGGACATGACGTGCGAATGGAAGCCTTCGATCTGCATCAGCGCCAACATACCGTAGCTCACGTATTCCAGCGGCACGTCAGGGGCCGGCTGTCCACGCTCCAGGTACTGCACCACCTTCCTCATGCCAGGCCTCGCGTCAGGCAACGGATGCGAGCACAGCAAACCCAGTCTGAGCACCAGTGCCGCCTCCTCCATGTCAAACTTCCCCGCTAGCCGCGGATCCACCGCCTCGAGGATCGATCCGCCGCGGTGGTGCTCGAGCACCCAGTCAACTAGCACCACACGGCTGTTGTGGTCGCCATGCTCGATCGGCCTTCGCCCGCATGCCACTTCTAGGAGGAACACGCCGAAAGCGAAGACGTCGGTCAGGGGCGTCGCCTTCCCGGTGCGCACGAGCTCCGGCGCGAGGTACCCCATGGTGCCAACTACATGGGTCGTCTGCGCATCGGTGCCACGGTCGTGCAGCTTCGCTAGCCCAAAATCTCCCAGGTGCCCGTTCATCTGCTCGTCTAGGAGCACATTGCTTGGCTTTATGTCCCGGTGGAGGACGACTTTCTCCCAGCCCTCGTGAAGGTACAGCAGCCCTGACGCGACGCCTTTTATGATGGAGTGCCTTTGGGGCCAAGATAGTATGCTGGCCGGAGTGTGTGGATCGTGCAGGTGCTTCTCGAGGCTGCCGTTTGGCATGTAGTCGTAGACCAGGAGGAGCTCGTCGTCTCTGCGCCGGCAGTAGCCCAGCAGCTGCACGAGGTTGCGGTGCCGGAGCCGGCCGATGCTGACCACCTCGGCGACGAACTCACGCACCCCCTGCCTCGAGTCGTGCGACACCCTCTTCACGGCGATGTCCAAATTTGGTTCAGAGAGCAACCCTTTGTACACCCTCCCGAACCCTCCGACACCGAGCAAGTTGCGCTCCCTGAACCCGCCCGTGGCACGATGCAGATCCTTGTACGCGTAGCGGTGGGGCCCGAACTCGTGCTCCCAGTCCTCGCGCACCTCGGCGAACCGGCGCCGCCGCCACGCGAGGAGGAACCCCGCCGCCAGCGCCGCCGCGGCGAGCGACGCGGTGGCGAGCGGGAGCGCGACCACGAGGGCCCTGGACCGGGGCTTGGGCCCCAGCCGCGGCAGGGGAGGCAGCCTCGAGAGGTCCAGCGGCGGGGCCGGCCCGTCCACCGCGAAGCTCCACCCGAGCACGTAGTGGTGCGTGGACACGACCCCCGACGACGCGGAGAAGCCGACGTACATGGCGTCCGCCGCCATGAGCTCGGAGAGGTCGGTGGCTTCGGAGAGCAGAGGGGTCCTGGGCTTGGGCACGTGCACGGGAGCTAGCGTCACGTCCAGAGTCCTGGACGCGCCGTCGTAGTCCACCCACACCCGCATCGGCTCGCGGCTGTTGAGGCTCAGGTTCCGGAACGCGCCGCCTGCGTCGTCGGCGTAGTAGCCGGCGGGTTTGGCCTGGCTCGAGACGAGGCTGTTGAGGTCGATGCCGACGTGGTTGCTGTTGATGTCGCGGAACTCGGGGGTGAGGATGGTGTCGAGCTCGACGGCCAGGATCGGGGAGCCCGCCGTGCCGTTGGTCGCGTTGAGGAGGCCCAGGTACTGGCCGGCGTTGGCGGCGGCGAAGTCGGTGGTCGGGGCGACGACGAAGGCGAGCCCGTGGTCGCTCAGGCCGTCGTACCCCGACACGATGGCGAACACGAAGGACGTGGAGAAGGAGCGCGCCGTCGTCGTCGTCGCCGGCGACTTGTTGTTGATGACGAGGAAGTGGATTGGGGCCGGGTGGAAGGCGTGGGCCTTCGTCTGTTGGGTGAAGTTGGTGAGCGCGAGGAGGCCGCCGGGGAGGACGGCGGCGAGGCCGTCCAGCGTGAGGTTAGCGCCGGCGAAGCCTTGGTAGACGAACTGCCGGCGGCCATCGTCCAACGACGAGGCCACTCCCCCGGGGCGGCTCAACAGGATGACCAGAAGAAGGCCTAGCATGTATAGAGAATAAACTCAATATGTTTGAAGAAGAGCTCTATTGCTGGTTGTGATCATGCGTTAGATCTTTTAACGGAGTAGGAATGCATAAATGGTTTGTGTAGTAGCCCATCGCCTGCTTGAGAAAGACATCAGAGAGAACATGAGGACGTGTTATGCAAAAGCAATTAGCAGTCGGCCGGAGTCTTTGCAGCGAGTAGTACTCCGTCCACAGACAATTCTACGAGAAAAAAAGGTGGGTAGCAATCATCGTATGGATACGATGGCTTCTTTTTCAACTGTCTTGTTTAGAATATCTTGTGAGCTGCTGAGCAGTGAGCAGACGCCGTGGCCGGCAGTGTGCCGGGTCAGATCGCTGTCACGTTCTAAAATGTGTTGGTGAGTGAAAGAAACCATTCATCTTCTTGCTGACTCCAACAACAAGATTTCCGTGCACTATAGCATATGGTCACCAAACGAAGGCCATAAAATTTCACACGGCTGATGATCCTTATAAAAAAACACTTTCACAGGACGTACGTATTAGACGTGTGCTGGAGTATCCTGCGAGGCTAGCTGCGATTTTCTGGGCACCTTTGTCCTTTGTATCTTTCTTACCAACCCATAGACGACTTCTGGGGTCGTTGGACATGGACCCTGGATCAGCACGTCACTGTTGTACTAGTTAATTCGTAAGGACCAAATATCAGTAGTGTGTTAGGAAGAAATAAGACCAATACTAAGTCTTAGTACACTTTTGATTGGTCTATTGCCGGAGTACTTTTTTGCTACATGATACATGCTTGTGTATTGTAGCGACCATTATTACTGTGCTTTAATTGATCATCAGTTACATACTTATTGGAATTCTTCAACAAAAATATAAACTTATTGGAAATCACACTAATTAACTTCCACAATGGTACAATCATCAAGACAAGTACAATTGAGTTTCCAACTCACAATCTGTCATCTTCCTCCAGAGAGATCAGAAACGACACCGGAGCTCGTCGACGACACATATGACATTACATTCGTGTTCAACTCCGGGTTGTACATCCACTCTAGCATGGTTGAGCTGAGGTCCGCCGGCGACAAGTCGAGGATCATGTCACCGTCAAGGTACTCCATGACTTGCCGCATGGTTGGCCTCGCATTGGGAAGTGGGTGCGAGCACATGAGCCCGAGTTTTAGTACCAGAGAAACCTCATCAAGCGTGCACATGTTTAGCGTCCTCGTGTCCGCGGCCTTCGTGATCGAACCGTTTCGCCAATGCTCGCCAACCCAATCCACGAGAATGGTGCGGTTGTTCCCCTCATCTTGCTCAATTGGCCTCCGCCCACAGGTGACCTCCAGAACGAAAGCCCCAAAGGCGAAGACATCGGTTGCTGGGGTTGCCTTGCCAGTGTGCCCTAGTTCAGGAGCTAGGTATCCCATCGTGCCGACCACATGTGTCGTCCGCGCATCCGATCCATGGTCATAAAGCCTCGCGAGGCCGAAGTCCCCTAACCTCGCATTCATCTGGTCATCCAAGAGTACGTTGCTTGCTTTGACATCTCGATGGATGACAACTTGCTCCCAATCCTCATGGAGGTATGATAGCCCTGAAGCCACTCCCCGGATGATATGGAGTCTCTGAGGCCAATCCAGCGCACCCTTGCTACGATCGTAGAGGTATTTGTCGAGGCTGCCATTCGGCATGAAGTCATAGACCAAGAGAAGCTGTCCCTTCCGCCGGCAATAGCCGAGCAGTTGCACGAGGTTGCGGTGGCGCAGCCGGCGCATGCTCACAACCTCCGCGATGAACTCCCTCATCCCCTGCCTTGACTCGTGTGACACCCTCTTCACGGCGACCTCCATGGCAGGCTTGCGGAGCGCGCCCTTGTAGACCCTTCCAAAGCCTCCTGCCCCGAGCAGGTTGTCGTCGCTGAACCCCTTGGTCGCATGGAACAAGTCCTTGTAGGAGAATCGGTGGGGCCCGAACGCAGTCTCCCAGTCCTCGACGACCTCCGCGTACTTGAGCCGCCGCCTTACCAGGACGTAGACGGCGACGCCGGCGGCGAGGACCGCCGCCGCCGACGCTATGGGCAGCACGATCTCCAGCACCTTGGACCGCGGCTTGGGCCCGCTGGGTGGCAGGGCCGGCAGCGACGAGATGTGCAGCGCCGGCGCCGGCCCGTCGAGCGCGAAGCTCCAGCCCACGACGAAGTGGCGCGTGAAGAGGATCCCCGTGGCCGACGCGAACCCCACGTACGCCGTGTCGGCCTGCGCCACGGTGGCGGAGAGGTTCACGGCGGTTCGGAGCAGGGCCTTCTTGGGCCTGTCCACGCCCAGGGGAGCCATGGTGACGGTGACCTCCGCGGCGGCGCCGTCGTAGTCGACCCACACCTGCATCGCCTTGCGGCTGATCAGGCTCAGGTTCCGAAACTGCCCCGTGGCGTCGTCGTAGTAGCCGGCGTCGGCGGAGCCCTGCGACACGAGGCTGTCGAGGTCGACGCCGACGTGGTTGCTGCTGATGTCGCGGCAGTCGGCGTTGAGGAGGGTGTCGAGCTCCACGGCGAAGATGTGGGCGTCCCGGTCGGTGTTGCTGGTGCCGTTGAGGAGGCCCATGAACTGGCCCGGCAGCGCGGCCGCGAGGAGCTCCCTCGACGTGGTGACGAAGAACGCCATGCCTGGGCTGCTCAGGTCGATGTACTGCCCAAAGATGGCGAAGACGAAGGTCGTGGAGAAGGAGCGCGCGCCGCGGAGCGGCACCGGGGACGGGTGGAAGGCGTGGCCTTTCTTCTGGATGGTGCCGTTGGTCAGCATCAGGAGGCCGTTCGGGGTCACCGTGGCCACGCCGTCCAGGGTGAGCTTCGCGCCCGTGAAGCCGTTGTAGGCGAACTGCCGGCCATCGTCGTCGTCACCGGCGCCGGTGGCCGCGAGACAGTGACAGGCGGCCAGGAGGAGAAGCAACGTAGAGACCAGGTGGAGAAGCTCGAGAGGAGGCATATTGCTTCTGCATATGTGCATCTCAGGTCAGATGCTTGATTGATTCAGATTTTTGAAAGGTAAACAGCTAGCGAATGCTTTGTTTCTGTTTCTTCTTCGTGTCTGCAGGTGTCACACATTTCCACCAAACCAACACCAACAGACGACTGAAAGGCATGGATGGAATGGGGTCAACAATGAGGCATTTGAGTGCGCTGCATGCCTGCTGCAACTGCGGTCTGGACTTGACTGAGTACCGGAAGATGAAGGCTGCTAGACGACTACTCCTCTATGTCCTTTTTTAACTGTAGTCGTTAATGTGTATAACACAAATTTAACTCGATTTATTAAAAAATACGTATAATACTTGTATCTTCAAATAAATTTGTTAAAAACTAGATAAAAAATATTTCCAACTATACTAATTATATGTACCATAAATATCAATATTTTTTAATATAAAATTAAACAAATTATTCCTCAAGAAGTGAGAAAGACAGTTATTTAGAGTTATAGCATAATGACACGTGCCTGTGTTTTTAAAAAATTAATAAATTAGTGATGTAGTCAACATGGACTCCTTAGATTAATTTAGAGCGTTCGGTCATCATAAAATTCGACGGTGTAAGAGTGATGTAGTCAACATAGACTTTTTAGATTAATCTTGAGCGTTTGATCATAATAACATAAAATCCGATGGTGTAGGAGGTGTGAGAGTAACACGTAAGATTTGTATGACTGTCAAATTCGTCGTCCTTTTTAGTATAGATTTAGGAACGGAGGGAGTAAGCCGTTGCCGTGTACTCTTTTTTTTTTTTGAAAGATACCGTTGCCGTCGTACTTGACTGAGCAGGGTGAGAGGGCACGTAGACGTCAGCCATCTTCCGACATGATGACATCTTGTGTTTTTGTTGAGCTAGTACGGTGGAGAGAAGAGAAACGACTGCCTTCCAACCATGATTTTCTAAAGCTTGAAGACCTGATAGGTGCAATCCTATCCGTTAAAAATGCATGTGCTCAATTATGTTCCATGAATATATGATATAGTATTTGTTCATATTAAATTAGATGCAAAATAAATAAGCAGAAATCACCCTCTCTCTCACTTTTCAAACCATTTCTATCCACCCCCTCTCCTCTCATCACTCCCTCTCCCTCTCTTCTCTTGGAGCACCTGGCCGCTATTGGCGCTCCGGCTAGATCCAACTGTTCTCCCGCTAGATCTGACAGCTTTGGACAGTGGCGGACCTACGGTGAAGGTTGCTCGGGTTGTAGCCCTGGTCCAAGGGGAAAAAAAATAATAGAGATCTAGGCAAGATTAGACAAACTATCAATGGAGACAAACAAGTGAGATTATGTTAAGCTAGAATTAGCCCCGGTCTTAACCAGTTTCTAGATTTGCCCCTGGCTATGGATGCGATTCGGTATTGACACACGACAAGTCCCGACTGTGGCCCAAAGAATTTGGAATGACTCACCCATGGCCCAAAGATGTGGAAGAGTATAGCGCAGGGCCGACGAAGGTGACGAGTCCCAACCTCGGCCTGAGGTGTGGCCGTGGGGGCGCCCGATCCCAACTACTAGAGCCAAGCCTCGCGCGGCTGGTATGCGTAGAGTGGTTGAGAAGGACATATATGTGGGCAGATGATGTACCAAAGCACTAGAGTACTGGAATCACGGCCATGTACGTGCCCTTTCGATCATCTATTATCTTATTAAAAGAGAAGCAAAATAAGCCACCAGATTCGTCGAGAGGGCCTAGAAAATCTCACGGTAATCTAAAAAAGAGAAGTATTTAGACCGTTGGATTTTATGAAGATCTAACGGCTCTCATTATTTTAAAGAAATCCATACAAAAGAAATAAATAATTTTTGTATTTCCAGATATACTTTGATTATATTATTTTGCTCACGGGTGAAAAAAGGCCTACTATATATCTATGAGCTAAGTACTAATTTTGTATCGGTATTCTACTTAGATTTGGATTCCCTCTTTGTGCAAGCATTTGATTTCGATGTAAAGTCCAAAGAGTCCGAAAAAAAAGAAGGTCACATCGTGAACATGTCTTGAACAAAATGTCAGTCAGCTATTCCATGACTGCTTCTTCTTACTTAAATAAACTTAAGCTAGATATATAAAGGAATCTCATATATTGATCCATCTTCTCTAATCGGGATCGCTTAAACAACCTAGCCACGGAATCAGATATTTCACCATCTGCAAAAGTGCTCGGATACACAACAGGCCGACTCGCGACAAGCCGATTGACACAGCGAAATGCTCAGTGCTACTCCACTCCTTCGCTCCGATCGCTCCATGTACCAGCTGAAGCAGCACAACGCATTAATGGATGGCAGGGTACTCATCACCAGATCAGTACCTAGCGTGGCAGGGTACTTATTAGTCTTGCTCTCAGAAGACTATTCTATGAATTATTTAAAAATAAGTTATCTTCAAAGTTGGCCATCTAGCACTGGAAATAGTGAGCCGGATACTACGGCCATAGGAACACGCAAGGAGGATAGCGTCAGGGACAAATCTGACCATATTTAATGAGAACCGCAAGGCGGCCGCTCGGTGATGAGGTTACTTGCCCGCACAACAATCTCACTTGAGTTGAAGCACGCCATCCATTATCATTGCAGGAAAATCCATAACACATACGCACACCAAGGAGCACCTTGACTAGCAAAGCAACCACACTACAGTCAACATTTAATCCACGATAGATTTGGTTGCAAAATACTTAAACGCTAGAAGAATTTACTAGGTTGGGAGAGATGACGACAAAGGAGACACACTGCATGTGTATGCACATTTAGATTTAGTTAGGGCAAAAATATCATTTCTAGAAGAAATTGGATTGGGGGAGAGGGAGACAGAGGACAAACAGTGTACACAAAATGAGTGATGTTGTCTGTTGACAACCTTCGATGCCACTGGCAGATAGAGAGAGAAATTGGAGCTAGACTATGGATAAAAATATGCACCCATCCCCTTGGTCCTCTATCCCTAAAACCCATCTAAGGATAGCACAACAACACATGCATGGATGTTGATATGAGACACATGAATACAATACAACTAATAAATACATATAATTTTAGAGTATAATAAATAAGTAAATTAAAAACTAATTACTATATGGATTTGAGAAGTAAAATAGCTAAATAAAGGGTCCATGCTATAGACAACTAATAAATAAATCTTTAGCTATCATGATTCACTTGAGGACTAAAAAATTCACGGGTTAATTCAAAAAGATAAAAAAATATACATAATGCTAACTAGAGGAGGGGGGATAGGTTTATGATAAGGGTCTTCCCGAATGGAAGATTACGCTCTGATCTTAACTTGAAAAAGAAATACATTCAGTCAGTGACACAGCTATTGACTCAGTTGTGAAGGAATGAATGGCGAATCGAGGCAGGAATATGGTAAAAGCTATGCTCAAAGGTAGGTGGTCGACAGCATTGGTATCCCTTGCCAAGTCTTGACCAGAGATACAAAGCAACTGCAGCTGAGGCATCTAGATAAATTCAAGGACTCTCAACCAATAAATATATATTTTAATTAAAAAAACTACCCAATAATTTCTACACAAATTGTAAACTAAATAGTTCAATAAAGTGTATACGTAAAAATTAAACTATAAATCACTATGATAACTACCTGTTGATCTTTGTTGGTTTAAACTCTAACCATTTTGTTAGATTAAATTAGTTGAGGGTCAATCTAGACTCTTTGGACGAAAACAAATAAATGTGTAGAAGATACTATACATGGTGATCACCATGAGTGACGATGAGAAGCAGTGAGATAGTGATGTCTTGCTGTTAAGCATTATGATAAGTGGACGCCTCAACTGATAGAAAGCTGAAAAGTTTAAGAGAGAAGTACGATGACATGATTACATACTCATGTCATAGTGATGACACGATCTAGAACAAAGCAACATCAAAATAGATGTTTGGCATGTTTGCCGGTCCATGGCTTGATGCAAATAGTGTTCAATGAGAAGGGACAACACAAGTCATTAGGAACATATCCTCAATGGGTTGTGGTGTAGCTGGAGAGAGAGATAGAGAGATGTTTCAATCTACTATTTCAGTTATGCTCTAAAAACTCCAAAGTGAAGTAGCTCCACCAACTTTTTCTGTGCTCTTTACCTGCGCTCTTACAAAATATCCACTGAAATTAAACTAGATAGGCCCATATACTCGGGATTATGATGTTTGGGACAGGGTCCACAACATGAGAAGTTGAAAATATAGAGAAAGAGCAACCTCAAGTTTGGCTAGCGCCAAAGTGATTTGTCGGCCCCGACACATAACTCGTGGTGAGAAAATGGGTACATATTGTAAGGCAAGAAGAGCATGCATGCAAAGAACTATAGCAATTGGTGATAGAATATCAAAGAAAGAGAGACTTGAATTGGATAAGAGCAAAAGAGGATGTTGCAACACTCATTGTGTAGATAAAAACTCAAAATTCAATTATAATTATTTTAGTGGACACTCATCTAGATCTTCTTTTAGAAGTTTAAGAACAAACTATCATCACAACAAAAATTCTCAAACAAACATGTGCTGAAAACTAATATTATGTTTAGTAAATATAAAAATATATGTTCTAAGTATATATTTCTTTTTTCTCTCCTGTATTCATGTTTAAAAAAGAAATATAGATGATATTTTGATCTTGGTAAGTAGAAGAAAACAATTACGGCGACATTACTAAGCAAAAATATTTATTTATACTTTTAGAAAAAACTTAATATTAGTTTGTAAATGCTAGCTACCAGCGCAAATTGCGCGGGCCATCTTACTAAGTAGTAGTAGTTTTGGAAATTTATTTGTGTTGTTCGATTATTCACTTGTTAGTCTTTCTCAATCTTTTCTTTTTCTGTGTAATCGTCTATTCATCGGTTTATTTAAATTTTTTGTGTCCAATAACCCCATGAGTACACGTGTCGTTTAAGCTCCTTCGCGCTTTCTCTGTGTTTTTGTACCACTATAAGAATACATTTTTTTCTCAACCATCTCTTTATAAATGGTTGACGGTTTCTAGTTCATTAGAATAACTACCTTAGAGCAAGTATTATAAGGTACACTCAGCAGGCTAAATAGATATCCATGTCAACAAAATCCTAGAGGGAAGAGAGAGAAAGGAGGAGAGAGAGTCGCGCGGGCGTATGTTGAGGCGCCCGAGAAAACAACGCCCGCTCCCAGCCCGTTCCGGGCGACTGAACAGGCGCATCATCCTCCTCGCGGATCCTGTGTGTCATCCCGTCCTGCTCCCTCCCGCTCCCCTTCTTCTTTGTCTTGCCAAATCCCTCTTCGCATCCCAAAAATCAACTCCCCTCGTCGGACTGGCCGCTGGCACCTCTGACATGGCTAGACAGTCCAAGTATTTCGGTGCGAGCTCAATCAACTGCGGCAGCCCGTGAAGGATTGCTCCTCGAGCCGCACGGACATCTTCCTCCCTTCATCGATTTGGACACGGTAAGGTGCTGGGTTAGATCCTTGATGCACGCAGGTCCTTGATTTAATACAAGATTCAATTTGCTTTTGCAGCTCCATTCAATTTAAGGTGCTTGATTTGGATCTTTTTTTTTTTTTTTTTTTTTTTTTTTTTTTTTTTTTTTTTGCGGTTGCTTGATTTGGATCTGCCTCCCTTGATTCGATCTGCCCACAACCAGGCAATACGAAGGAGCGCGAGGCAGCATCTGGCCGGCGAGCCGGCTGCAGCGACTGCCATTGCGGGCGGCGGGCGACTTCAGGAGAGGTGGGCAACTTGCCGGCTTCGCAAGCACCGGGAACGGGGTGACGGCGGGCGTCATTCGGTTGTTGTTTCGTGATATGGTCACCGAGATATACTTCACACTAGATCATATGCACATACAAATACTAAATAATTTGATTCTTTCATGTAGCCAACCTAAGCTAACAGCCAGCTTAGAGCAAGTATTCTTAGAGCAAGTATTATGATGGGCTAAGAACTAGCTAAATCCTACATGGAGGAGAGATAAAACTGGAGAGAACAAAACAGGCGAGTGCCGAGACGCCCGCTCATAGCGAGCGCATGCGCGGTTTAGGCCCACTAGCGCCTCTTCCTTGGCTTGCAATTGGTTGCTCGCCGTTGGTAGGCAATAAATGAAGTTTGTGAATGAATAAAAAACAAACTAACCAGCTGAGGTGGCGCTCCCTCTCGCCTGCTTGCAAGCGTATTCATAAATCTTGCTCTTATTATATGAGCGTTGGCTTTATGTGACATGACACTAGCATTTAGCCAGCTGTTGGCTGTATTATAAACCATGCTCTAACAAAACTGGGGAAATGAGCTTGTCAGGAATTACATTATTGTTGATTTGATCAAATTGTTGGGAAAGAAGAAAATTACACTAGAAAAAAAAATATCGGCCACTCGAGAAAAATACTAAAAAACATCAGAACTGTCAGCCACTCATAAAAAAACTGTCAGGATAATTAAATATCTTGTAGCTTACAAGCAAAATCAGCAAATTAACAAGTTGTGTTGCCCTGTCTGAAAAGTTAACTTTTCTTGGCTTAGCTAATTCAAATTCTATCGTGATACGCTCAACGTACAGGGATTTCTCTCTGTCTACAAGTTTATGTAATGTGTGAAACTATAAGGGCAGTCCCAACCCGTAGAGTCTACGGGTAGTTTTCATGTCGCCACATAAGCAAGAAATCACTATAGAAACTACACTCCACAACCCATGATTTCTTGATGTGGATTGTTAATAAATGCATCATCTCTCCTCTCTACCAATCATATTTACTCTTTATCTATCATGAAGAAACCATCATCTCCCCAATGCAAAGTTTGGTAGTGTCTAGTGTATAGGTTCTCGTGTAGACATTGGGTCTCATGCAAGACCCAGTTTCTTCCTCTCTCTACTCTCTTTCTTATTTAATACAGTGCCACATAAGCTAAAAGTCCTACGTGACAATCTAGTTAATGCTATAGAAACTATCCTAGTTGGAGGGTTGGGACTGCCCTAAATACAAAAGCCAGTGTTGAAGTGTTCTTCACGACTTTTTGTTCCATTGAATGTGCCAACAGTCCAACAAGTCTCAATCATTATCTCGTGATCACCAGTCTTGTCGTCAGTTGTCGCAGAATAAATGAAAGGTAGTTGTTGGATAACCTTTGGAAGGCTGACACCATGACCAAAACTTTTTGGAAAATATTGGAGGCTGACGCCATGAATCAAAAGTTCGACACTCAACAGGGTTTCTCTCTCTGTTTCATTACCTACAAAAAGGCTTTTCTCTCTGTCTACAAGTTTATGCCACGTGTGAATACACGTCGGAGTTGTAACCTTTGTTAGGTGTTCTTCATGACTTTTTGTCCCATTTTGTGTCAACAGTCCAACAAGTCTTTTCAAGTATTATTATTGTGATCAACAGTCTTAGTCATCGGTCGTCCGCATAGTAGATGAAATCATGAATAGTTGTACGGAAAATCATGTCAGCTTGACGATGAGAAGTTGAAGAATAGTCTTGGAGCTGACGCCATGGATGAAAAGTTTTTCAAGTCGCCTTCAATTTACTACTCCATCTGTCCCGTATTAAATTTTGTCGCTAAGGCTAAATCTAATTTCACAATAACAAGCTCTCCATCAAATAAAAACTAATATTCTATCTCTAATTAAGAAGACTGTTGATTTATTCGGCAGCAACTAGTTGCTGATCACATGATGACAATATTTGCCAATGCCACTGTCTATGCACTCATATACTATTATTGTTCATGTGATTGAAGATCTAGCAGCTACCTACTATAGGTGCATTGCTACTGCCATGTGACATTCAGGAAATTTAAGAGGAAGCACAAAACAAACAGGGCAAAGAAGGATCAAATCTCAGGAGTTCAGTAAATTTAACCTGCTCATTGTAGTATTGATCATCATTATCGTCAATATCTTATGCCATCGTAAAGTTGGTATATCCTGAAATAACAAGAAGAGACGGACATCCTTTATCATCACACAATTACTTGAATAAGCATACAATTAAGTACAGTTCACACAAAAGGGTGTACCTTCAGCTCTCAACCAGTCCTGGAGGCATATTAATGCTTCTACATTCTTACTTGTCAGCCGGCTCCTATACTCACTAATCACTCTCCCACCAGTTGAGAAGGCAGACTCACAAGCCACAGTTGTTGCAGGTGCTGTCTCTTGCCATACATGAAAGTATAGGGTATTTGGTAGAATGCATCATCCACCACTGTAGGATATCAAAATTCTTTTGCCAAGGGAACAAATCATCTTGCAAATATACTTCTAGCTCAGTTTTCACTGCATTCTCTGTGCTGCAAGGTGTTGTTCCCAGTCCGCCCAGGGGTTATCCTCATCAATAGTGTGGACATTGGACAACTGCTGACAGTTGCTGCTGGAATCATGTGTGTGTGACGAATATGCAGAAAATAGATCATCAACTGTTGACTTCACTTTTGCGGCGGCGGCAGCCGCGAGTGGACATCGAATCGTCGATGGTGGTGGCAGCGGCGGCCGCGAGTGGATGCGGGATCTTGCGGGTTCTCGCGGGATTGTCCTCTACTCCGCGGGCTCTAGCAGGCTGGTCACCTTTGGGCCACGAAGAGTTCGCAGCTGGGCCATAACCGTCACGAACAACTCTTTTGCGGGGCGGGTTTGCGGGCTCGTTTAAGAACCCGCCCCGCCTGCAACCTGAGGCGTAGGCATGGAGGGCCTCCGCCTCGCCGATGAGCGGCGGCGGGAGCGCTCATCAACGTGGAGCTCCGACACATCCTCCGTCCACCAGTCCCTGGGCACCAACTGCTTCGTCTTCCTTGCTGCGTAGCCCGGCCTTGTGTAGGTGAAGGACCAGGTGACCTTGGCAAGCTGCGGGCAGGTAGAGGAGGCCGACGAGCTTGCCGGGGCTGAAGACGATGGATATTGGATCCTATTGGATGGATTTGGATTTACGTGGAGTTGGATTGGGCTGAACTTGGACGTCAGACTATATATTAGGATTGGATTGGATGGGAGCGCGTCCTTAGTTGGACGTTTGTTGAATTCTGTTAAATTGGATTTGGCTGTTGATCCATTCCCAGGTTTTCATCCTGTTCCCCGGCGATTTTCGATGAACGCGCTCACCGAGACGCCGATCGGGAATCCGGAAGACAAACAGCAACAACAATGGAAATCGCTTGCGCGGTTTCGCCAAAGAAATTGGGCCACCGAATACTGATGTAACAGGCTGAAGTGCTAAAAAAAACATCCCTGGAAATTGGGGGCCTGTGTTGCCATACACGGACCACGCGGCCGAGGAATGGGCCTGCATGACGCACAACGGCTCTTGGTAGTTGCACTACGGGAAACCCCTTGTTCGTCGTGTGCCTCTTCGCGGGTACACGGTAAACATGCCTGTTTGCCGTGTGCCTGCCCACGTGGCACACGGCGAAGCCGTGGCACACGGTGGACCCAGGCAGGCACACGGCAAAAAGGCAGGCACACGGCAAACATGTAGCACACGGCAAACAGGCCTGTTTGCCGTGCATACATGTAGCACACGGCAAACAGGCCTGTTTGCCGTGTGTCTAACGACCAGCACACTGCAAACAGGTCGCCCCAAACGGCAGTTGGCTTGGCCGTCAGCTTTGCCGTGTGCCCTTGCCACGTGGCACATGGCAAACATCCAGCTCACGGCAAACAGGCCTGTTTGCCGTGTGCTGAGGCCACGTGGCACACGGTAAAAAGGAAGGCACACGGCAAAGTGGCCTGTTTGCCGTGTGCCACACGTAGGCACACGGCAAACAGGCAGCAAAAATTTTGAATTTTGCCTCCAAAATTTTTTTAATAACTTCTTTGTCCTTGTATTATTTCATGTTAGTTTTGTGCATGTTTTTCGGTCTGTTTGCTATATTTAATCATTTTATATCATTATTTTTAATTTTGTCGATACGACAAATTTAAACTGTAAGTGTTTCGAATAATGTAATGTAATGTTCGAAAAATTGTTATTCGGATTCTTAAGACTAATATGATGCCATGTCCATTAGATGGAATCAAATTTTGAATATATTGCTCGCTTACCGTGTGCCCGCATTTGGGCTCGGTTAGTTTAAATTTTTTATAAAATACAAAAAAGGCCAAAACATTATAAATTTTGGCGTGATGTCATGTTTTCATACGTAGAGGCTATGGTAAAAAATGTAGAAGGTTTCGAGCAAGTTGACGCATTGCCTCTTTACAAACCGGAGCTTCTCGGGAGAAGATCCTAAGAGTTTTGAATGAGACGTTGTGATTTGAAGCAACGTGACAATTCAAATTTTGTTTTACCACAAAAGTCATTTTTTATAGTCTTCATACACCTTAGACAGGTCCATGCCCAAATTTGGTTATTTTTTGAATCCGTTTGATATTTTTTTAAATTTTTTTCTGTTTAGGCAGAAAATTTTTGCCGTGTGCTTTCCCTAGAGGCACACGACATAGATTGGTTGCCGTGTGCCTCACGGTGGGCACACGGCAAAAAGTTTTGAAATGCCAAAAAATAAAAAAAATGTTCGCCGTGTGCCCTGGATCTGGGCACACGGCAAAGCCACAGGCTTTGCCGTGTGCCCAGATCCAGGGCACACGGCGAACAGTTTTGAAATTCCAAAAAATAAAAAAATGTTCGCCGTGTGCCCTGGATCTGGGCACACGGCAAAGCTGCAGGCTTTGCCGTGTGCCCAGATCCAGGGCACACGGCGAAGCCCACGGCACTTAGCCGTTTTGGGCCGCCTCTCCGACACACACAGCGCACACACACACTCACACACGCACGCAGCGCCGCCGGCGCCATCGTCGTCGCCGCCGCCGCGCCTCCCCAGCTCCGGCCGCGCCTCCCCCACCCCCGGCTGCCGCGCCGTGCCGCCACGCCGCCTCGCCGCCGGGCCGCCGTGCCGCCACGCCGCCGCGCCGCCTTGCCGCCGGGCCGCCGCGCCGCCGTGCCGCCACGCCGCCGGGCCGCCGCGCCGCCTCTTCGGCCCCCGCTCCGCCGCTCCTCGGCCTCGCCGCGCCGCCGCGCCGCCTCTCCGGCCCCCGCTCCGCCGCTCCTCGCCCTCCTTGGCCGCTCCATGACCTCACCGGCCAGCCGGTGAGTTTTTTTTATTTAGTTGCTTAGTTTTAATTAGCTGTTTGATTTAATTTAATTTAGTTATAATTAGTTGTTAATTTAGTTAGAAAAACTTAGATAGCATATACTTAGTTATAATTAGTTACTATTTTAGTTAGAAAAACTTAGTTAGCATATACTTAGTGATAATTAGGTGCTGCCGAAATATTTACATTGACATTTCTTTGGTTTTTGATGTGCAGAAGCCACCGTTCACGGGAGCCCATCTCCGCCTCGCCGCCATTGAGCCTTTAGGTGATCCTTGTGGTTTTGTAGGTCAAAGCATTGTGTCCGGCCATCGAGCCGTGTGCTTAAACATCTGTGTGGCCCGACCTTCGTGTCGTGGTTTTTGTTGCAGGTTTGGAAACCCTCACCGTATAGGGGAGGTGCTGGCGAAATTTTGAATTTCATATAATCATTTATTGAATATTGCAGGAATCCGCTTCCACTTATTCGACGGAGAGTCGGAGCTGTAGCGGGAGTCGGAGCCGGAGCGGTACCAGGAGCGGGAGCCGAAGCGGGAGCCGGAGCGGTATCAGGAGCGGGAGCCGGAGCGGGAGCGGGACCGCGAGTCTACACCACGCCGGCCACGCCTACACCGCCGACCAACCGTAAGCACCGCCATCACGCTCGCGTTACATGCATGTTCGTAGATCACGTAACCCAGTTAGGTGTCTCCCGTTCGAAAGAGATACGGTTGTAAATATGCAGAATTTTGCATCTCTACGACCGTATCTGATTCGAATTGTCCACGTTATTTGGACAGCCCGAGGATGCGTAGCTAGAGTAGGTTTACATAGTCTACTCCGATCTGGTACATGATTTCGGCAGCATCTCTCCGGTGTTCTCCGGATACACAATCTCCCTCTGGGACGTGTATTTGGAGAACAGCGGGGAGGTGTGCAGCCTCCGCCTCCGACTCAGCCGCCGGTGGACGAGTGAGCGGTATGTATCATGTGGTTTCTATGTCGTGTGCTTTGTATGAACTTGTTCTGGACAATGGACGTTGTATGAACTTGTTTATGAACTTTGGAGTCATATCGACTCGTATGGACTGTATTTGAACTTGTTTATGGACTTTGTATGAATTTCTGTGGCCGTGTTATGACTTATGGTGTTTGTGAGCTGGTGAAGCAATATTTGATTGTCTGTGATGCATATAAACTGCCTGGTATGTTAATTGTAATGTATATGAACTGCATGTGATTGTTTGTGTTGTTTGGGGGACATTTAAAAGCAAAAACAGCAAAAATTTGGGCGGGGGAAGGTAGTTTGCCGTGTGCAAAGGCAGAGGCACACGGCAAACAACCTGTGTTTGCCGTGTGCAAAGGCCAAGGCACACGACAAACAGCCTGTGTTTGCCGTGTGCCATGCACGTGGCACACGGCAAACAGTCTGTGTTTGCCGTGTGCCATACACGTGGCACACGGCAAACCACCGTTTTCCAGGTGTCCACCGTCAGTTACTTTATTTTGTCGTGTGCCCCATATGGCACACGGCAAAAACTCTCGGCACACGGCCGTGTTCTGGCACACGGCAAACAGCTGTTTGCCGTCGTACGGTTTGCCGTGTGCCATTTTGCACACGGCAAAGCCTTTTGCACACGGCAAACAACTGTGCCGTGTGCCTTTCAGGCTTCGCCGTGTGCCCTTGGCACACGGCAAAGCGTGCGTTTCCCGTAGTGTTGGTACTATAAGATTAAGTCATGGACATGGGCTCACGTAAGCATCCTGTGAATGGCCCATGCGACGTTTAAGCTTTGGCATAAACGTCCAATGATAAGACGGTCCCAATATCACGCTGCTCAACAGGGTTTAAATATTGGTGCTCACACATTTTTTAAGATTTTTTATGATTTATCGGCGTTATGCGTTAAGTGGTAAGCGGTGTTTCCGTTGACAACGAGGCGTCAATGGTGATTTCGGGAATCTTTCTGATTATTCTCACTAGAAAAAAAAAGTAAATTTTACTCGCTCACCAATCCACTTCGTCTGCTTAATGCCGAGAACAAAATTTAATCTCATTTTACTCCGTCCGAATTGTTTCAGTTGGTCCATTCTACTCGCTATTACAATTTTTCTTTTTTTGTTTCTACATTTTTTAGATAATAAAAATGTTCCGGCTTAAACCTCTTCAAAGAGAGGGATCCAACATTACTACAAGTAGTAGCATCCTGTTGCACCCAAAATTTTAACAAAGAGTAAAATGCACCATTGGTCCATGAACTTGTGTCGGGGTGTCATTTAGGTCCATAAACTTGAAAAATCGAAATACGTCAAGTTGTGCCACTTAGCTCCATACCCCTTAAAAATATGGAAAAGACCATCTAACTTTTATCTTCTTCTACTTCTGTGTCCTCCTCCTCACCTCCCTCTCCTCTCTCACAAATGTGTGGTTGTCGGAGGACCTCCATAGGCGCTGCTCTCGAACTTCTCACAAATGTGTAGCTGTCGGAGGACCTCCATAGGCGCTGCTCTCGAACTTGTCAATTTGTCCTCCTCCACAATGCATTGGACAGCGGCGACAAGTTGAGCTCACCTGTAGGTGGTTCGACAGGCCGCACGATCAGGGCCATCACAGCCGCTAGCGACGACGTGCCGTTTGTCACCGCCACCTCCGTCGACAGCGCCTTCACATGCCGCTAGCGACAACTGCAGGTTGGATTGGGTCATCAACACATGCCGCACAATGCCATCACACTTAACTAACTCAACAACACATCGACCGGTTTGATTCGGTCATCAACACAAGCCGAGCTCAATTCAACACACTCTGCCCGGTCGGATTGGGGGCATCGACACGAGCCGTAAAACTGCCATCTGTAGCAACCCCACCACCCTTGTCGCTTTAGCAACAACCGAACCACCACCATCGGTCCCGCAACACACCACATACAAAGTGGTGCCGACCCCTCAACGAAGACAACACACCCGCAAGGTCACCACTTGCGTCGTCGAAAGCAACGTTGTTTCGCACCGAACCAACTACTGCCATGCAAAGGTGATCGCCACGAACCGCTGCAGGTCGTATAGTCGTCGCACCGTCGTAGCTGTTTGTGCCGTCTCCCGACGTTGTTCCACACTGAACTAACCTTGCCAAGCAAGATTAGCCGCCGCAATCCGCTACAAACCGCGAAGCTGACTCATGAGAGGCCACTATTGACCGCTGCCAAGCTGCCCACACCACCGGCAACCAACCAATGGCCACTCCAAGAAATTAGGTATCAGACGCTGTCACCGAGGGATCCTCCAAATCGATGTCTTCAACAAGAGAAACAACGTTCGTAGATGTCCGTCATCGCCTCCAAGGAGGAATGTGGCGCCCAAAGGCGTCACCATCGCAAGACTTTCACCCAATGTCACACTAACCCGACCTGGCAATGGAGCATCTTGGAGAAGAGAGGAGGTCCAGTGCAGTCAACCACACCCCACGGCGTCTATGACGCACACCTGCGCAGCCGCAAACAGCTACGCCACCATGGCATCGCTTAGCAGCAGTGCAGGCCGCCGGCGGCCACGCCACCATGGCGCAACCGAGAAATCGAAGACACACCCTCTACCAACCATCGCTTCACTGCAGCACAACAACCGGCCGTCGCTTGAAACCAGAGAATGGCCATCACCTCATCGCCCCACATCTGGCCGCCGCCACGAGCAGCCTCACACCGTGGGCCTCCGCCATGCGCCTCCTCGCTGCCGGCTGCCAACGCCGCCTGCCTCTGCACATCGCAGCCGGGCCGGCCTCCCTCCTCCGCGCCTCTGCCGGTCGGCCCCTACGGCGCACCCGTTGCTCCCCCACGTGTGGACCGCCCGCCGGAGCTCGGATCTGTCAGGGGAGCCACCATGGGCTGCACGCGCTCGCCCATGGCCTCCACCGACCTGCAGACCCCCACTTCGCGCGGATCCGGCACCCGGACGATCCGGCTAGCCCCGGACTGCCGCCGCCACCAAGGCCGGCGGGGCAGCCATGACCGCCTGGTCCACTCCCTTGCCTAGGATGGACGCCCGCGACGAACCAGGAGAAGAGGCCCCGCCGCCGCCGTCTTGGAGGCCCATGCAGGCTTCCGGCAAGCCTCTCCGGCGGGGGCGAGGGGAGGGGACGGGTTGCGGGGGAGGGTGGCGGCGGCGGGCGCGTTCGCCGCCCGAGTCGTCCGAGACGGGGGCGACGCGGGGGCTGGATGTGTTAACTAAACCGGTTGTGTCATTGGCAAGAGCACAACGACAAACAGTTACAGCGAATGTTGGTCGCGAATTAGTAGCTGTAATAGCCCTCTTTTGAATTTCTGTTTCCTGACCGGCTAGTCATCATTCCTGGATGACCTGCCTTCGTGTGTAAAGACATTGTATTATGCTTCTCCCTCTTAATGAAATACATGCCAAGGCACGGTCGCTAAAATACCGGTTGTGTCGTAAAGCCGTGATAAGGAGGAAATTGCCTGGAGTTTGCACCGCTTGACCCGGTATAATAACCGTGTTGGTCTACGCGTACCTGCAGGAGAGAGACCTGGCCTACGGCTTTCTTGAATAATCAAAGGTAACATCATGTAAATGTTGGCCTGAAATGGACAATTTTGTAGCTCATCGTCGTCTTCAGTTGGCCTGACACAATTTGTACAGAAATTATGAACGTTTAACTAGAGATATTGGTGTATTTGTATTGGGTGTCATATTGAGCATAGATACAATACAATTCTTTTCTCTAGCTGGTAACATATGTATGATGCGCGGGACAGGTCAATTGCCATTTTCTTTGGTCCGGAGTACATTTGTTGATCCGGAGTACTTCTAAAAGTTCATCCTAACAAGCTAGCTACTAGTACCCCGGATCATCAGAAATACAAAGTGGTACGTTAGGATGAACTTTTAGAAGTACTCCGGATCATCAGAAATACAAAGTGGTAGTTCCCCCTAAAGGCACGTCTGTTTGGATAATCAACAGAGATGTGTGATTTATTGGGCTCCAACTCATCCTTCGGATTTAACTCAAATTTGATGACTCATATACCCAAAATTTGTATATACTACCTCCATTTTCAAAATATAGATCGTTTTGACTTTTTAAAATTTCTAGGTTTTGCTATGCATTTAGATATAACATATGTCTAAATACATAGCAAAAGCAATGAATCTGACTCGTATTTTGGAACGGTTGAAGTATATACCAAGTCAAAACAAAAGGCGTCGTGTACCTATGGCCACGCCGGAGCATGAACACATACGCAAGCGTGTCGTCGCATGCATATGCGTGAACGCTTAATCAGTTGAGGCTGTCCACGACGTTCCCAAGCGCACCCACGTAGCTCTCAACGAGCCTGGTCGCCACGGCCACCGCCGCGTCCACCGCGCCCTCCAGCGCCGCCGCGAGGGCCTTGGTGGCCTCCTCACTGCCGTTCCGCGCCGCATCCAGGAGCTCCGTCACCGCGGTCGTCGTAAGCTCCACGGCGCCGGTGGCCACGCTCCATAGGAAGTCAAGGAACGCCGAGACGACGGCCGTGATCACGTCCCAGGCCACGCCGAGGACGGCCTCCACCGCCGCGTCGATGGCGCCCTTGGTTGCCTCGAGCGCGGCGTTGCCCGCCTGTCCGGGAAGCCGGAGCAGCTGCACGGTGGCGACGGCGAGGAGGGCGAGGCCGCGGAGGAGCAGCACGGCGAAGAGCTCGACGGACGAGCATACCAGACATAGCGCTAGGTTCACCAGCGCACCAAGTACCACGGCAACTATAATATGCTAATGCTTACTGCTAGTACTAACTAGAGTAAGAGAGGTTTCGTATATATGTAGATTAATTGTAGAGAGAGAGAGAGTGAGTGAGTGAGTGAGAGAGAGAGAGAGAGAGAGATTGGTGTTGCTTGGAGTGCAAGGAGGGAGAAGGGGTCGAGGTTGTTCCTTGTGAGTTTTCTATGAGTGCCTTTGTGGGTTCAACAAGTACGCAAGTCGTTGCTTCTAAGGTTTACTTTGATTATGCAGGATGCATCCTATATGGGTCGTTGCTTATATGGTGCCAAATTTTCTATCGCGAATTTTTCAACTATTTTTTGCATTAACAATCGTGCGTGTATGTGCTGAGGCATGCAGAGCAAGACATCCCTTGACTTTGTCTGTTCGGGGAACTGATGGAGGATTTGCACTGTTGGAGGAGAGCAGGGTTTCTTCCGGTCGCTAATGTGCTTAATGGATAGTGAACTTCGTGGTAGCTGTGTAGTTTTTGGTTTTGGGGGTCCGTGGGCGCAATTGCTATATGCCGCATACGCGGTACCACAGACGTCACCGCACACCCACCCCTAGCGCACAAGAGGCCTGCAAAAGAAGTCATGTCAGCGATGCCTGGTGGGCCCTAGAGCACGCACATGCATGACTGCAAGGCTGGCTGGCAGGCCTGGAACAGCGCACGCAAGCAGCCCTGCGAGATGAGCTGGAGCAGCACGCGCATGCATGCATGTTGTACTAACAAAGGGAGTTGGTTTCTCCATTTTTTTCTCCTTTTTATTTTTCTTTCATTTCTATTTGTATTTCCAAATGTGCAAATGAATTTTTGATTATACCACTGTATTCTTTAGGATGGGATCTTTGAAACTAGACCACACTCAACTATATTTGGATGCAATTTTTGTTGGAACAATTTTTTTTTGAAACTGGAACATTTTATCGTGAAGTTTGAACAATTGCACTTTGTTCATGGTGAATTTGTTCCACCTGTTCATGGAATTGTTCCGCCTTCGTAAAAATATGTTCCAGAAAAAATCTAATAAAAATATAATCAAGTGTGGTCTAGTTTTGTAGATCTCGTTATAAGAAATATAGTGGTTAAATTAGAATTTGATTTGGCTATATGGTTTATGAAATACGGATCTTGTCTCGTGGGTTTGGACATCTAAGCAATGCGGGAGGTGGGCAGGGAGCTGTGCGTGTACCAGGGGACACCGCACATGCGGCCCCTAGTCACCCCCGTCTGCGGGTTGTTTTCGCTAGACTCCTTCGACTCTTCCTGAGGTGTGTGTTTGACCCCGACTGAGTAAGCCGCCCGTGTAATATGTATTTGATTCCCCCTCCTTAATGTAATATACGTGCGCTGCACGTTCTCAGAAAAAAATCCCTTGACTTTGTCTAAAAAAAAAAAAGACATCCCTTGACTTTTTTTGAAGGACCTAGGTACATAAGTCAGTGGGAGGGGCGGGGTCAAAGTTAAATGACGCGTGCGGTTTGAACGGAATGTAACATACAGGATATCCATGTATAGTAACTGGAATACAGAATATTCGATAAAATATAACGTTCCATCTGTTTGGTGGATGCTGCATCTGTTTCACTTTCTCTTTTATCAAACCAAATAATTAGATATATGGTGTGAAAATATTGCAATAAGCACTTTTGGTATTACCAAAGGACAAGCATATTATTCTCCCAACAGGCCAACACACAATAATTGAAAAACATCAAGAATCATACAGAATAAAAAAAAAACCTTGAGGGCCAGTCAGAAAGTCTTGTTATACTACATGGTAGATGGGCATCTAGGACACATGACGTCGATCATCATGCATGCGCACGTACACATCAATGTGTGCGCGCCCAGCAGAAGGTTTGGACGCTGGAGGATGGGGTTAAAATTGTTTTTGACGGAAATGAAGGGGAGTCCCCTATTGATATTTTTTTTCATTGCAAAAACAATGTATATATACATTGTTCAACGCATAGGCCTAAAGAAGAGACCCTAACTATCTAGATAAAATGAAGGGAAATTACAAAACTGTTCTAATTCCAGTTTCAAGGCCAGTTTTCCTCGAAATATCACAGAAGCAAACTTCTCCTTGAAAATCACTTTCCATCTCCTCAAGGAGAGGGTCACAAAGTCAAAAATGATCCCATTCCTATGCCGCCAAATGCTCCAACAACCGACCATGACGACTTCTCTAATTAGAGCATCTCCAAGAGCTTTTGTACATGGGCTTTCCTTGGCTTAAAAAAAAGAAAAAGGCTCAAAAAAACATGCATCCAACAGCTCCTCTATCTGCTTGGCCATCCATCGAGGCTTGCTATCTTGCCGTCCTCGCTTGCCATTTTTTCCCAACGTTGCCCGCTTTCTATCTTGAATATAGCCATCACATTTTTTACTGGTCTCTTGGATTACCCCATGGAATTAGGAGGTTTTCTATTTTTACAAAGGAGGTATAATCATCAAATTTAGCAAATAAAATACAAGGGCTCTTGGAGATGCTTTTAAAGATTCTACAACCAAAGCTTCTTCTCGCCTGAATGATCATGTCCATCGTCATCAACGAGAAGTCCCAAGCGACGTCTAGGAACCGCGAACTCCATTGGCTAAAACTGCAGGCAAAGAAGAGATGAAAGAGTGTTTCCTCCACGCCAGTTGAGCAGAGCACAACTGTAATCATCTAGTGCCATGTGTTTGTCGAAGGAGATTTCTTGTATTGAGTTGGTCTTTAAGTAGCAGCCAAAAAAAAAAAGAATTTATGCTTTCCTCGGGATTGGAGCAATATTTCCAAAGCCATTTAAAGAGAGGGGAAGCTTGTGCTGTCCCTTTCAGTGCTCAATATGCTTTTTGAGAAGTGTAGCCCGTGCTTCCCCAAATGTATGTCCAGAAATCAATGTTCAGGCTTGGTGAAGCTAGCGTCTGAATAAGGTCAACAAGTTCACCAAGCTGGCCTGGTGATAAGCCTCATGAGACAATGGAGTGAAGAAGTTTGAATGAGCATCCTGGCTGAGGAAAGTGGCCACAGAGCAATTCTAACTTTTAACAAAGGAGAAGAGTTATGGAAAACGCTGCTCCAAAACCCCCAGGTCCCATGAGTCCTTCCAGAACATGCAGGTGCGTCCAGTTTGCACATGATAAGTAGAAATCTTCCTGAATTTCTCCGAAAGTGACCTAACATCTCACCACCAAAAGGAGCCAGCTAGTATGTGTGCATGAGGTACCACTGCTTTAAAACACTTCCAAGTCAATTGAACCCAAGACATTGTAGCATTGTTATAAAATTTGTCCAGGAACTTGAGTAACAAGCCATTGTTCTGAGTTCTGACATCGATAATCCCCAATCCCCCTTGGTCCTTGGGCAAACAAGACTTTAAGCAGCCTCCTTTTATGTTATTGTCACCTTTATCCCAAAGAAAATGTTTTATGTACTTGTCTATTTGCTCAATCAGCTAAACTGAAAATTTCAGGGGCGGCTCGGGCGGCAATCTCCGCCGCCGCCCTTCCCTCCCCTCCCTCCCCTTCTCACCACCTCGCCGCCGCCTGAACGGCCTGCCGGAAGTCCGCGCAGCCGTGAGGACGGCGGCGGCAGGGCCTCTGCCTCCTCGTGCTCGCGGATGGAGCAACGGCGGATACAGCTCCCCCCACCGACTGACGGCAGGATTCGGCCCCTCGCGGTCGGATCCGCGGGGCTAGTGGCCGGATCCGGCGAGCCCCTGGCCGGATCTACAATGCTCGTGGCCGGAGCGGTTGTGGAGGCTCTTTTTGACGGCGGGACGGCGACGTGCGGCGGCGCGGATTGGGGGGCCGATCCGGCACCCCTGAGGCCGATGCCGCGTGATGCTCCAGCAGCCGGTGGCGTGGCTGCCCCATGGCAGCCGGCGGCGCGACGCTCCCTCGGCGGCGGGCCGCGGGTGACGGCCAGCGGCGCGGCGTCCCCTCGATGGCGGGCTGCAGGAAGGCTGAAGGCCTGCGGCCAACGTTTCGGCGACGAGCTGCAAGGCCGGCGGTCTGGGTGGGCTCTGCCAGCGGCCATGAAGTGGCTGCTGCGGGGTGGAGGTGGCGTGGAGCAAGGCCAGCGGGAGGCGAGGATGCGTGGCGGCCGACACGGTGATAGGAGGAGATTGCGGAGGTGGGAGCGCGATGGCGACGCGGTGGCGTAGGGAGGCACGGCTGCGGTGATCTCTGTCCCAACACGGTTGGAGGCGATGGGTGGTTGTGGTGCTGTGGTGAAGGTGCCGGTGTCTTCTTGCAGAAGCCTGGGGCGAAAGCTCGACTCGATAGTTGTCGTGTCAACAATGGCGGCGCTATTTCAGCGTCGTTTTCCTTCTTTGAGGCATTGTTGTTATGCTTTCTGCAAAGGTCAGTGATACTCCGGGTGAAAACCAAACTCCGACTCGCCGGAGGGGCGGCGACATCATTTTCGTTGTCGTGTTCTCCTTGGAGACGTCACCATGGGGGTCGACTGGACCGGCATCCTTGGATTGAGTAGTTCATTGGAGTGACAAGGTTTGGCGAGTTATTAGCAGGACCATTCCACCATCAAAGTTTCTGAGCAGACAAGAGATGGGATAGATTGTTGCTGCTTAAAGAAGATGCAAGACTGAAACAGGGACGAAGAAGAAGATTGAAGCTTAGTCTTCTAGCCTTTTATCTTAGTCTTAGAGCTTTCTTTCTTGCTTTGTTGTGCACCTCATTTTTGAGGTTTAGAGTCTAAGAACTCTTGTAACTTTTGGCTGTATACATCCATCATGTGTACGTAGTAGGCCGGATTTTTTTCCTTCATCTAAAAAATATAGAAAGTCGGCAAGAAAGACAATACTGAGTTGACTATTACAAGTCTACCAGCATAGGATAGGAAAGTACTCAGCCCCATAAGTGTCCTCTCAATTCTAGGCAAGAATTCTATCATTGCTGGTCTAGTTGATCCAAGGGGGAGGCCCAAGTAGGTGAAGGGCATGGCCCTAATCTGACATCCAAAGGATTGTGCTAGAGATTGAGTTTTGTCATCTAAGACATTAATCGGTATTAAAAACTATTTGCTAAGTTAACTTTGAGCACTGTCGAATGTGCAAAGCTATGGAGCAGATTTTTTAGAACAAGTAGCTGGCTTTCATCTGCTGGCAAGATGACAAGAGTGTCATTTGCATACTGGACAATAGGATAGTCACCTCGAAAATTGTTGCTAATTGGGTGTGTTAAATCACCATCTGAACAACCCTGTCTATGATAGTTTACAAAATGTCTGCAACCAGAACAAAAAAGGAGTGGTGATCCCCTCTCCGCCCCCCTCTTGCACTTGGAAGGTTTACCAGACACACCATTTAGGAGAACTGAGGAAGTTCTTGAGCAAAGAATAGACTGGATCCAGGAAATCCACTTATCTGAAAACCCTTTGTGACGCATATGACATCAAAAATAATCTAGTGCTGTACTTTATCAAAGGACTTTTCAAGGTATGCCAAACATGGAGAAACTGAAAGGCAAGCCACACAATCGTGTATGGTCCTGCCCTTAATAAAGCCATATTGGTTTTGGTGTACCACTGAAAGTATCACAACTTGGAGCCGTTTTGCCAGAATCTTTGTGATTAGTTTCAGAGAGTATTTGAGCAGAGATATAGGCATGTAATCATTAACCAAAGTAGGATTATATTTCTTCGGGATTAAAACGATGAATGACGAGATAATGCTTTCCATGTCTACTCTCCATTCAGTGAGAGCCTCACAAAGCCTATAGAAGTCCTATGGGATGATATGCCAACATTTTTGCATGAAACAACAATTAAGGGCGTGTTTGGGAGAGCTCCGCTCCAACTCCTGTAACTATGCTCCACAAAGTCCTTGCCAAACGTGTCCAGCTCCGAAAACTCCGGATCCGGAAACTCCAAGAAAAAATCTTGTCAAACGTGTCCAGCTCCGAAAACTGCGGATCCGGAAACTCCAAGAAAAAATGTGGAGTTGGAGGCCAACTCTATGTTTTTTTGGAGTACCTAAAGGGGTGCTCCAAAAACATTAATTTTGAATCTTCTCATGGAGTTGAGAATTATTTACCCACCATTGTCACCGGTTACACAGCTTACCGCTTCACCAAAGAAAAAAGAACGCTCCTCTCCTTTGCCGTCGCCCCCGACCTTCCTCCATCTTCCTACGTACCGCTCCAAACTATAGTGCCACCGCCTCTAGATTGGCCGCTGTCGGCCCAAACCTCAGGCGAAACGAATCCGGGCAGTGATTCTCCTCCGCCAAATCAATTTTTTTGGCCTCTTCACCTCCATCCAGATCGATTTTTTCCTCTGCCCAACCTGCCTAGAGAACCATCGCCATGGACGCCGGCGCCACCACATGTTCTTCCTCCGATAGCCGGAGCCCCTTCCACCAATCGCCTTCTGTCGCGATTCTCCCACTCGCTAGGCCGTCGCTGCACACCCCCCTTCCGCTCGTGTGTCGTCGCACCGCCTCCGGCCGCGCTGTCCACCGAGGCACATGAGGCCAGGCCACGCTGCTGCCCATCTGTTGTCGGGCGTGCAGCCGGGACGCCGCCGTGCGTGACCTAGCAGAGAACGAGCTCTCGTGGCGGCATCGCTGAACCGGAGCGTGGCGTCGCTGGCCGGGTGTGCGCTTGACGGCCGCCCACTCGTCTTCGTCCTCCTACTGGTCGTATAGCAGAACCACGGGGAATGGTCCGAGAGGAGGCCACTGTGCCAGAACCACAGAGCGCCCCAGGGCTGCAGGGCGACAGGGCCTTGCACGGTGCGACCAGAGCGAAGTAGCAGGAGAGCCTCACGCAGGGCTGCAGGAGCGTAACAGCGAGGAAGAAACCTTGTCGGTGTTTCTGCAGGATAAGGACAGAAGAGGAGACGGAAGGAACAGCCCATGCATTACCTATTTCTCTACTATTCTATCTAGTTAACGTGTAATTTCATTCATTGTTTTTTAATTGCATATGAAATTACATATGGGCCCATTTACAAAGGGTAAAATAGACTATTCACAACAAATTCTCGTGTTTCTGGAGCTTGAGTGCTGCAATCAGCTAAACACGTACAACAACTCCATATTTTTCTGGAGTTAGTGGAGTGGAGCTGCAAAATGATGGAGTTGGTGGAGTTGAGCTATTTTAGTCTGGAGTGGAGCTCTCCCAAACACGCCCTAAAGTCATCTACCCAGGAGCATGGTTAGGTGGCATAGATTTAAATGCATCATCAATCTCTTGTTTCGTGAAAGGATCATCTAGAATAGGCAGAGAACCAGCTTCAATCATGATAGCAAGATAAAAAAGAATGCATATGAACTTTGAAATTCCAAACATATCAATAAAGGAGGACCAGAGAACTCCAACTCCAACCTCGAGGTGATGATCAAATACAATTGTCCATGTGCCAATGTCAGTTTTGCAATGTAATTTCATCTAAAGGTTTGTGTGGCAATGGCTTGAAAAAGCCCTAAATCTTCATCATGGTTGCATGTTGCTTCTCGTATACTCTTTTTGCATTAAGTAGCTGTAGGAGGTGAGCTTTCATCAGCTTTGTGAAATTTCTTTCTACACAATCTAAGACTCTTTGGCCCTCCAGCCCATCCAACATGGTCACAACCCAATTGCAGTTATTGATAAATTTAAACTTCCTTGAGATAGTTCTAGACATATTTGAATAGAAGGGATTGTTGTGCTAGTGAAGTTCAGCTGCCTTGAAGAAACTAGGTAGATCCACCCAGTAGTTTTCAAATCTGAACATAAAGCCTTTGGAATAATTGTGCTAATGATCACCAAGTAGGGGAATGTAGTCAGAGACATGTCTTGACAAGGGTACAACCTTAGTAGTAGGATAAGCTAAAGTCCAGGTCTGAGATGTCAAAACCTACTCCAATTTCTCAAGTAAGGGATCAGGTTGCATATTACTCCAAGTGTAGCTTTTGCCCTCAAAAGAAATGTCAACAAGATCCAAGTGGTGGATGATGTCATTAAAGAGTAATATTCCATTTGTGGATCCACCAGACTTGTTTCTATCCTCAGGCGATCTGATTAAATTAAAATCCCAACCAAGATTCATTCACCAAAACATGAGGTGTCAAAATTGTAGAGCCAACTAACAACGACAGCTTTCTCAGGAGCAGAAGCTGGGCCATAAACTTTGGCAACATGAAAGGAAGCACTTGAGAGGTTGGATGTAAATTTCACAAATACAGCATGAGGATCGTTTAGCACAGGTTCACTAGTGAAAAGGTTGTTGTTCCAAACTGTCAAAATACCTCCTGAGGCACCCACTGATTGAGAGAAACAAAACTTATTTAAACATTGAGGACAAAACTTTGAGATATAAGTTGAATCAAACTGTTCGTGTTTAGTTCCCTATAAGCAAACCACATAGGCAGAGCTGATGCTATTTTATTTGTCCTTTGAGTTAATACCCCTTACATTCCAGACCATAAAATTCCAAGCACAGTTTTGATTCATGATGGGAATAAAAAGGTCGTAGAGATATCATCCCAACTTGAACTAGTAAGATGGGGCAGCAAAAACATAATAGCCAGATAAAATGCAAGATACTAGATCATCCAGACAGGATAAAACAGACCCACACGGAATAGTTTGATCAAAGAGAAAGGTCTAAGCAGTTTCACACAAAAGTGCAACACAATAAACAATACTAGATGGGCAAAAGATAACTCATGTGGCCAACTAGAGGGAGGCCATAGGCCAACATCGCAAAGCCCTATTATAGAGACTAATCATCATTGTCTGATGCGAGCAGTAGGGCATCATACACATCCTCAGGTTGCATCTTCAGGAAGTTTTTGCCAATCGTCTGCATAGTCTAGAGAGGAAGATGTGGCACTGGAGGAATAGAGGACGAGGCAGCAACTCAACAGTATGACACCAGGGAACTTTCACTAGGATTTTCCACAGGGGCCACCACTTCAAGAGGCTCTAGCTCAATGCTAGCATCAACAACTACCTTAACATTAGTAGGTTGCTTATCAGCAGCAACATCAGCATCAACACAAGCTTGATCTCTGAAACCTTGAAGGCTTTTGTTAATTCCCTTGCTCCTGCAAACAAAAATCGGATCTAGTGATTTTTTTTAACTTCTTAGCCCTTCTCTTGCAAGGTGTCTTCTACTTGGGTGGGGGTTGGTCCGGGATCACAACCTCATCATCCTCAGATCCCACAAGGGCATCCTCCTTAGGATCCATCACCATCTTGGCAAGGTGCCAAAGTGTTTTTGAGTCAGCAAAGTAATGAGGGACAAGAGTATCAAGATTTATAACAAACCGATTGACATTATGGAAAGATAGAGAGGGTGAGTTAGGATAGATTTGTGTCATCACCTTACTTAGAACATCCCTCAAAGGAACGGAGTAAAAATCCAGAGGAGCAGAAGGAATAGCAACCACGTTGCTAGCAGCCTCATTCTCCAAAGGAACTGAGTTAAAACCTGAAGGGACAGCAGGACCAGCAACCACCTTCCAGCAGCCTCCTTTCTTTTCTCAGTAGCAAGGGTAGTTTCCTTGACCAAGTTGACCTTAGCATTCTTCAGGCTGCCTGACACTGCAAAGTCCGCAACAGCCCCAGAGAAGACAAACTCTCACTGCATTCCAACCAAACTTTCTTACTTGTTAGGGCCTCATCAACATTGCCATCAGCAGCAAAAAATGGGTCAGTCACCAACACAGCATTAGGCAGATCAACTTGAACCTGATTCAAAGTAGTTGCAATACGGAGCAGCATCAAGCTGTAGCGCAGGCTCATCCAACTAGGCATCCAAGTTATGTGTAGCAGGATCTTCAAGTGGCACCTCTGAATGCATTGGCTCATTGTGAAAAGATTCCTCTTGAGCCCTATCATTTGGCGTGTTATTGGAGGTTCCACCACCCTGTCCCATACTTATCCATTGAAGAGCTAGAGTAGGCATGGGATGCAGGGATCCATCAGGTGGCAACTCATCCTCATCACCCATAACAAGGACATCAGTGGCATGTAAAATGAAGATAGGAACAGTCCAAGAGGGGGCTCTGGGAGCATCACCAAGCGGTATAACTATATGTCACACCCGAATTTACACAGAAACCCGAATGCTGCCATATGTGTGCCCAGGAAGTCCACACAACACATATATAGCTTACAAATATGGTAATACAGAGAACACAATGCTCGAATAAAACAATTTACATCAGAGTTTACAGAAATTACACAGCGGAAGTCTATCTTATGGAGCATTATCTTCTAGTCGAGCCTCAAGTCCACAGGGACACCGACTGGTTGACCACAGCTCAGATGTACGGAAGGTCTTCTGGAAAATCTTCAGCCACTGCCTCACAAGCTGCCCCTTCTGATTAACCGTCCGGGATTTTGTTGATTGAATGCAAGTGTAAGTATCTCAACATACTTATCAAGTACAACAGGAGTTTATGAAAGGCTAAGAGGTTGACTCGGGTTTACTGCATTAGCACTTTTAGTTGATTCGTTTTACCATTCTCCTAGTTACTATGAGTATATGAGAGCTCCCGGTCGTAACCCCAATTATAGATGTAAATATAATTAGAACCATAGAACATCATCATCTTCTGCACCATCTTCTAATAAAAAAGGATCCAGGCCACTCGTGACCGAGAGCACGGCTATCATGACAGATTTACACTTTGCAGAGGTTTCACCCTTTAATCACCGGTCGCGTAAAAGCTCAAAGGAGCTTTGCACCCAACCACGCTCAACCCACACTTCTGAGGTGTGAGAGCATAGGGACGCTACGAGGTCTTTCCCAAGACACCCTAACAAGCACAGTAGCCGTTTTGGTCCAACTTGCAGCGCATGACCCCAAGGCATCGAGATTGACGTACGCCCACGAATATACGCACCATAGGGGGATCAATGGCGTACGGAGCGTGGGCATCGCCCTTTTCGGCGCGACGTGTGGAGTCCTCAATCTCTGAGACTCCCAGCACGGAACTGTGCCTAACGAGACATAGTCAACGGACCTCAGAGCGCAGATGAGACCGTCCTCGATGGATCAAAGATCATACTTGAACTGTAGCTCCCCACGTACGCCTTTCGGTAACCACTAGCAAGCTAGAGACGTACAAGATACTTGACCAAGACCAGAGCCATAATAGTTCTGATGGTGGCGACAGGTTCCTGGGTTGCCGCTTTAAGAACCAGACCTTAAGGAGAGACACTAGAGCAAAACACGAAGCAGATGCTCTAGCTCCCTGAACCATGTTGCTAAAAATTTTACCATCATGTTGAAGTGAACCATTAAATCAAGATTAACAATTAAAGAATGGTGACAGTAGCTGCGCTTAGCAAGAACTACTCATAAATGCATAAACCCGAGGTATAACAAGGACATGATAAAAGTAGCTAGGTACAACCTTAAGGCATATCAAATTAGACACATGCATATGAATGAATGATTAAAGGTGAATAGGTTGCAAGGAATTTCCATGTTACACTTGCCTTAACTCCAGTATATTTTCTCGGGGTCTTCAGTGCTTGCTCTTCAAACTCTTGTTCTTCGAGATCCTCAAACGACGCTCCTTCTACTCGCAGCAAACAACGACAGAAGCATACAAACAAAGAAGCATAATTAAAAACAATACACCAATCAAAGGGAAGCTTTTAAAAGAACGTACTAAGCGGAAGGGCTCGATCGAAGGACACGCGATCGCAAGGAAACACTTAAGACGGAACTACGGATGAGACGAAACAACTAGCGAAGGATTTCCGATTACAAGGCAAAAGACTAAGTGCTGGACATATTTTAATTAGATAAAATCATGTATAGATTATTTCAGAAAAACACCCTATTTAGAATTAACACAAATTATATTTGTATTTCAAAACACGAGTTGAACTTAGCGGTTTTTATTTAGCAACATTAAAGTATAAGTTAAACCAATTAAACAGTTAACTTTAAAAAAGTGAAGTATATGGAACATCTAATCGAATAACTTTAGTTTCCGCGTTCAACTAATCAAATTATTATTAGAAAACAATGATTGTAGTATTAATAATATTAACTTTATTCATAAAACCGAGGTATGACCTACTTAACTTTTATTTAGAAAACCATATGAAATATATATTAGTCAAGTTAATATTTAATTTAGAAACACCGAGGTATAGCTCTAGTTGGATTTTATTTAGAAATACAGTGAGATAATATTAGTCAACTTAATATTAGTTATGAAAACTGAATAGCCTAGGTTGATTTTATTAAGAGAAAAACATTGCAAGTAGACATTAATCAAATTAATCTCAAATTAAATTATGAAAGCAAAGTTTGAGGTAAACATCACCACTATTGTATTGTTGAAGGACCGAAACGGCGACCAGAGAGGGGGGGGAGTGAATGGGAGCCGATAAAAATTCTTTCTAATCGATCCGGCTATTCTCCCAAAATGACTCCGAAACCTCCGAGAGCAATCTTGCCAAGATCACGTAGCCACTGTCAAGCTACTGACCCTAGGAACAAGAAACAAGCAGCGGAACTCGAACCAATCGAAACGAACACTAAAACGACCCGAAACACGGCTCGATCTAACACACCCAGAGGGGGGCGGTTAAACCGGCCAGGGGGGCGGTTAAACCGCCCGGGCCTGGGTGGCTCGGGAAAAAGTCAAAACAAAAGTGGATCTCCCAAACCGCTCGAGCTCTTGAGGCGAGATTTTGGTCAGATGATCTAGACCTCCAGTGGAGTGTTTTCCCAAAAGATCTCGGCCTCTAACTCAGTACAACTCCCGGAATCGCAGATCTCGCGAAGAACACCATGACCTCGAGTTCATCCCGAAAATCTCAAATCCAGAGCGATTCTCGGCGTTTGGGGGCAAAGGATCACCAGCAAAAGAGGCACAAGGCACTCATACGTGAATCCCCCAAAGAAATCCGAGAGAAAACGCCCTAGAACAAGAAGAACGAAAATCCCCCAAAAATAGCTCCGAAAATACCCACGAAAATAGAAAAAGGAAAGGGAGCTCGGGAAATCAAATCATGGCACAAAGATGAGCAGCACAAACTCCATCACATAACCATGAATTCACCTATACAAACTAGGAATGATTCGAAGTAGTTCTAGGTGGAGGGGATGAAGGGGAAAACAAGTTCAAAGTAAAACCTAAAGAGATAACTAGAGAGATGACAGCCACCAGCCCTGAAGGGGCCTATTAGTAGTCCAAGTGGTGGTGTCCTAAAGACTAAACTACCCCTAAGTGATACATACCCCTCAGGGGCAAATTTGACATTTGATCTTTAGATATTTTCTGGCTCGGGCACCTTCCACTGCAAGCTAGCTTCCCTCCGACGCAAGCCTTGCAGTCATGCCGCGTGTCCTCCGGATCGAAGCTCCTCGACGCCGTTCTTGGGCCAGCCCAGGGGGGCGGTTAAACCGGCCCTGGGGGGCGGTTAAACCGCCCCTGTCAGCCCACACAGGCCCAGCTGCCCAAGTTCGCCTCGTCGAGTCCTCGGTCCTTGGTTTTGAGGCCCAAACCAAGGGAAACCGTCCACCGATGATTTTGTGGCCAAATCACCAAACCCCGCGCGCAAACTTCGGTTGTTAGCCGCCACCTTGCGCCGGCTTCTTGTCCGCATACGAGCTTCGGTTGTGAGCCGCTACCTCGCACCGGAACCACGTCCCCTTGCTCGTTCTTGCCAGCATGTGAACCGCACTTGATCCACCGGCCACCGGGTCCCTCGAACCAAGCCTACTTGTCTCTCCGCTCCTCGGAGGCCGCCATGGCTAAGACCTTTCGCACCTGTTCTTCACCTGCACCAATGCAACCAAGCCGCATTCTACACCTGCAATACTTGAGCCAAGGGAAACGTCAATCCACACCACGTTGTCAATCACTCATCACACCAGGAAGCGACCATCCACCGGTCCTCGGACACACTGGGTCCTCAATCTCCCCCTTGATGAGTGCATTGACAACACACACATAGTAACCAATTGATATGAAGAAAATATAAAAGAAATCGAAAACAAGACTCAAGCAAGTGACTAAAAGCAAGAACAAGCCGAGAACAAAGTCACTCTGCAAGAGAAAGCTCCAGAAACGCCGACCCTTCAAGAAGAAGCGAAAGGGCTCAACACCATCGGCAAAAGAGCAAAGCACAAAGCACAAATTTCAAACTTCAAATCCTCCAACTCACTTTTCAGGACTCTCAAAGCACTCCCCCTGCAAAGATGCAACTCCCCCTGAACAAGTGAACTTGTGCGTGCGAAAAACACTCGAAAATGGCTCAAACCATCACAAACTTTGTGCACTCAGCACAGGGGCGGTTAAACCGCCCAGGGGGGGCGGTTAAACCGCCCCTGGCAGATGACCGAAGTGGAAAAAGCCAAAATTTCACAAAACAACTCGCAACGATGCCGTTCCAACTTGAAAACCTTCCAATATGCCCAGCAAGATATTCCAATGATCA
>WEIB01000365.1:0-42169 GCA_015476505.1 Urochloa ruziziensis
ATGCATCTTCTTCGTGTTTCATGAGTGCAAATTGAAAAACTTGTTTATTTAATGTTTAGGTTCTTCTGAGAATTTTCTAGACTTTTCTAGAATTTATTCTCCTCTTCTTAGAGCTAATTCTATTTATTAGAAGGCTCTATAATCCTCTATTTATTAGAATTCTCCGTCCTTATTTATGATTTCATCGAGCACGAATCCGCAGATAGATTCTTGAATTGCCCTGACCCGAGCATCTTCGATCAGATCTTCTTTCTTAGACCAACGCTGTAACATTTCCGGATGAAATCATGAGAACGAAAAAATCATGAATTTAAATTAATTATCAGAATTGATTTTGCTCACGTACTGCGAATGTGGCCGGCGTCATTTGCCCCCTTTCACTCACAAAGTTGTCGATCCATTTGCATACGTAGTATCCACACAAGTTGTTCCCTTGCTCCTGTCTCATGCACTATAGGAAACTGGGTTATGGCATAGAATAATAAAAATTTTATTACGAATGACACAAGAATATTTATTACAAATGACACAAGATAAGAGAGTCTCGTCATAAAGTTTTGTCAGTCCTAAATTCTAGAGGATCGAGTTTGTCTTTTATTTTTAAGTATTTGCTGAGGAAGTGAAACCATGCCTTGTTGATCAGGTTGATGAGGTCTTGGTACATAGATCTATCCTGCCTCAATGAATCATAGATCCAGACCGTTTGGGCGTCAATCTGAATAGCAAACAGTATCCAATGGAAACTGCTCATGTACATATGCAACAACAACCAATTAATATTGATTATAATAGTTATTTATTATTATTATTTTGAAGGTATTGAAAAAGTGGCAAAGGACTCACTGATGATTGTATGGCAAGAGAATGAGTGGACACATGCTTTGCTTACGCATGCCTCTGTATATATTGTCGACCACGTCACAAGTTTTTCTCTTGACGGTTTTGTCGTGTATAACATCGGGGTCCAGGAAGCCGATGTTATGGAACCTCTTTTGATGGGCAATTTTAATTTTTTGCCTACAGAAATATAAAACCACAAAAGCAATGGATTAGTCAACAAACACGTGCCAAGTATAAATAAAATAATAAAATGAGCAGAAACACTTATAAGCACCATACACTCATGAGGCACTTGTGAAGGGCATCTTGATGGAACAAATCATAAAATGCATCAAAGTCAATCCATATATCCGCTGCCCCCACCAAAAATGCTCGTCTTTGATCCGAACCAAGAGCATGTCAATTCCGTTTCGAGATTGCACTGCATATCATTTGTGCAACTGCGCCATTCTCGTTGGTAGATACGGTAACAACTCTGGCCATATGAGAGGCTCACCAAGTACAAACTTTTTCTTGCCTCGGGTTTCCTGTAGAGCTTGCCCTAGCAATTGAGCCGCGGTAAGATCCGTTTGTATTATCATCCCGGCAAAGGTCCTTGGATCTGTTGATTCACTGAGAGGGGCTTCATGATGCACTATCAGCGGAGGGATCGACTGTTTGGCCTGTTCTTCGAGCTGGGCAACGGGTTTTGCATTTCTTTTCAAGTTCTTGGGGTTGGCGCGGCACTTTTGATCTGTCGATCATAATCTGATTCTTTTTTTTCTCCACCGGTAGGGTCTCTTTGATGAAGTGTGCTTTCCCAACTAGATCTATTTCTAGCTTCTTGTTCGCATCTGCTCTCTTGGCCTTCCGATTTTCGAAAAAAGCTTTAACCGGGTCTTCGGGCTCTACCTCAACTGGAGCCTTTTCTTTCTTTTTTCTCTACTGTTTCGGAGTTGGGTTGATCGAAGGTACCGTGTTTGCCTTTCGTTGCATCCTCTAAGGTGACAATGCGGCTTGTGATGGTCGGTTGGGGTTGCTTTGAGCTGCCGGTGGTGAAGGCGGTTCCGGACTAGAGTCTCATCGTGCCGGTGGCAATGGCGGATCAGGGCTAGGATATCGTGCTACCGGTGGCGATGGCGGATCAGGGCTAGGATCCCGTGATACCGGTGGCGATGGCGGATCGAGGCTAGGATCCCGTGCTGCCGGTGGTGACGGCGGATCCGGGCTGGGATCCCGTGCTGGTGGTTCAACACTCGGATACTTGTCTGCTGGCGTTGATGCCCTCTGTCTTGAACAATGAGCGGAATCGGTGGCTGCTTCCACCAATCTATATCGCGTTTTGGCCAAGCAATCCAAGTGTGTATGGCATGCTGTAGGTCCGCTTCTGTTTCACTTATAGGGATCGGGAGGTCCAGGTCTTCCCAGCCGTCTTCGACGCGGTCAACATGTACTTTAGCGTATCCGGCAGGAATCGGCCGATAATGTAACATACCGTCTTCTTCCGGTGGTTCCGCAAAACCGTGAGCGCAAACTTTGAGCTTTTTCCCACGAAGATACAGTAGCTCACACTTGGCCCTAACAGTGATGTTGTCAACAGGGAGTCCCTGGTTGTCTGCAACTAACTCATTTCCATCACCGAGAGGGAGCTCCGTCGAAGCGACACTGCTAGGGCGACACTGAGAGGCCGGATTGTTCTCTAAATTAGGAGCTGCTTGTGGCTGGCGTTGGCTAACTGTTGCCTCAAGTTCTGCTACCCGACCTTCTAGTGTACGGATCTGCTCTGTCACAACTGCCTTGCTTCTGCATCGGCTTCTGTATGTTTCTAGATCTTCAAGAAAGCCACGCTTCCACGGAACTACGCCAACACCTCGGGTCCGTCGAGTGTGCTCTGGATTGGGATGGAAAGTTCCGTCTTCCCTCCGCCTCATTGCCTCATTGAGTCTTAGGGTCGCCTCCCTTAGTACGTCGCTAGTCACAAAGGCTCCAGTTTCACTGTCTAGTGTGCCTCCATGAGCATAGAAGTAATGCCTTGCTCGTTTGGGCCAACTCAAGGTCTGCGGTATGATGCCTTTTGCAATTATAACTGCTTCCATCTTCTCCCATTTTGGAATGGCGACTTCATAACCTCCTGGCCCTAGTTTATGAAACTATGACTTTTTACTACAATTTATTTTTGCTTGAATAGAGGATGCCTTGCTTTCTTCCGATGACTTATAGTTGACGGATTCGTTCCACCACTGTCGTTGCTTCTTCCAGACTTTATCAAAATTTGGTGTGAGACCTTTTGACACAAAGTTCTTTATCAGGTTTCTCTTGAACGTCCGGAACTGAATAACCATCGTCAGAAATGCCCATGTTCTCACTTTGTCTTCTTTACCATCGGGGAAGTGGAAGTGCCTCTTCACCTCTCTCCACAACATCTCTTTCTCTGAACTTGGCACGATATCTTCAGCATTATCAGAGGCCTATGTTCTCTTCCACTTCTTGTACTTTATGGGGATGCTTTCCCTCACAAGATAACCACATTGATTGACCAATGTCGTCTTAATACCAGCAAGGGCTTTTGGCTTGCCGTGATCGTACACCTCGGTGATGGCCCTTTGACTTACCATGTACTCCCCGAAATCCTAGTATGTTGACGCAAAGATTTTTCATCAAATGCATCACATCAATTGCGTTTCGAACATCTAAGACGACCCAATAAGGTAATTCCCACAAGATAGATTTTTTCTTCCACATTGGAGCACGCCCCGTGATCGGATCCTTGGGAACAGGTACGCTACCGTCACTCTTCCCAAATACGCACTCGACTTCCTTGATCATCGAGAACACCCGCTTTCCATTACGAAACAAAGGCTTATGGCGAGTTTCAGCCTATCCTTTAAAATGTTTCCCTTCATTTCTTAGGGAGGAATCGACGATGGCCCATGTATATGCACTTCTTAGAGTGTTTCAAATAAATGCTATCGGTTTCATCATAACAGTGGGTACAGGCACTGTATCCCATGTTCGACTGTCCCGACAGTTGTGCAAGTGCAAGCCAATCATTGATGGTTATGAATAGCAAAGCTCGGAGGTCGAAAGACTCCTTTTTATACTCATCCCACACACGTACGCCTGTTTCCTTCCAGAGCAGTAATAAATCATCAATCAAGGGTCGTAGGAACACATCAATGTCGTTGGCAGGTTCTTTTGGCCCTTGTATAAGCAATGGCATCATGATGAAATTTCGCTTCATGCACAACCAAGAAGAAAGGTTGAAAACACATAGAGTCACCGGCCATGTACTATGACTGCAGCCAAACTCAACGAACGGATTCATTCCATCAGTACTCAAACCGAATCTTATGTTCCTTGGGTCCCTATCAAATTCAAGATACTCTCGGTCAAGGTTCCTCCACTGGGACCCATCTGCGGGGTGTCTAATCATGTGATCTTGCTTACGATCCTCTTTGTGCCACCGCATCAGCTTAGTGTTGTCCTTATTTCCGAAAAACGCTTCAGACGTGGTATTATGGGGAAGTACCATAAGAACTTAGCGGGAACTTTCTTCCTGATTGGTTGTTCATCAACATCACCTGGATCGTCTCGCCTGATCTTATACCGCAATGCTTTGCAAACTGGACAAGATTCCAACTTCTCGTTGCACTTCTCGTATTCCTCTCCGCGATACAATATACAGTCGTTAGGACGCATGACTCTTCTGTACCTCCAATCCAAGAGGGCAAACAATTTTTTAGCTTCAAAAGTTGTCGACGGCAACTCATTACCCTCAGGAAGCATGTTCTTTACAGTGTTTAATAGCTCACTGAATCCCTTATCGGTGACACCATTAGTTGCCTTCCATTTCAACATCACCAATGCGGTAACCAACTTTTTCTCCTCCGGTTTGCAACCAGGGTACAACGCTTTTTGTGATCCTCCAGCATCTTCTCAAACTTTAATGACTCTTTCACAGTTTCACTATCTTTCTGTGCATCAAGCAGTGCCTGACCTAACTCGTCAGGTGTCTCCTCTTGTGCAACATTAGCTTCACCCTCTCCCATTGGTTCGTCATATGAAAGCCACCAGCTTGTTGAACCCACACCCAGTCTGGAATGGTGTTATCATCACCATCATCAGCGCCGGCGTCATCTTCTTCATCTTCCATCATAACTCCAATCTCACCGTATTTAGTCCAAACGTTATAGCTTTTCATGAAACTGTTCTCATAAATATGGGACCATAGAGTATTTCTTTTCTTGTATTGTATCGTATTTTGGCAAACATTGCATGGACAGAACATTAAACCTTTTGGTGATCTGTTGGCTTCTGCTCCATCGAGAAAAGATTTTAGGCCATTAAACCACGCTGATGTTGCTCGTTCGTCGTACATCCATTGCCGATCCGTCTGCAATTAATTGACGTATTAAAAAACAAATTAATCCTACATAACTCAAATCAACTTAATTGTTATTACAATAGCATATAAATTATAACGTCTCAACTTCCAACACAAATTATCCATATAAATGACTTACACCAAGTAAAAAAACCTTAATAAGTGTTATACCACAATTATTTATTGAAATGAACATAAATTTCTCAATAGCTAACAAGCAACACGAGCACGATCTTCAACCATCTTTGGATGGGAAAGCAGGATCAGGATGCTGTGAGAGTTTTTTTGCTGGCGCTGAAAAAATTGCGGAGCTGGAGGTGTCGGTTTTGTAGGACATGGTGCCGAGTGCCGCAATACACTCTCAAGATCAAAACCTGGGTGCTCACCCCTTTCAACATATTTTTCGTTTGTTTTTTTTCAAAAAACGAACCTTTGCTTTCTCCCACGATCCGATTTTCTTCTTCTTGTCTTCAGGCGTACGACGGTCACTGCCACCAGCACCACTCCCTCCAGCAGCAGAAGCCATATTGATCAACGTGACTTTTTTTAAATAGTCCAGAACCATATTGCAAAAATATTAGAACATAACAACGTGACTTTTTAATTCTCTCTAATATGTCACTATGTAATAATAAAAAAATCCAAATATGTCATGCACAAACTATCTAATAACCTTCACAATTTAATGTGCAAAAATTATAAATATATCATACACAACTATCTAATACAAAAACTATAATGCTTGTTATCCATGCTTTAAATCAACAATAAAGCTTGTTATCCCTAAGATTTTTTCTTTTAGAAATAATATACATACTAATATCACGGTCAAAAAATATACACACTATAAAATAATTTAAAAAATAATTCTAAATGTGTCACACACAAACTATCTATATGTGTCATACTTCTCTAATAAGATTTACATATATCTCAAATGAATGAATGTACAAATCAAAAAGTCATTCTCATTTCCCTTCATAATTTAAATCAACAATTTCTCTATCTACAAAGCATGAAATGAAAAATTAAAACCATGAAACCAAAGAGGATGAAGTTGCTAACCTTTGCTCCACTTGAATGAGTGAAATCACCACAAATTTGACAAAAAATGGGCAGCACCTCCCCTCTAACATGCCATTGGAGAGAGGAGAAGCTCGAGCTCAAATGATTGGGCTCGGGCTCGGGAGGAAGAAGGCTGATATATGTTGGGCATGTTAGTACCGGCTGGGGCCTTCAGCCGGCACTATTTGTTGACATTTAGTGCCGGCTGAAGCCTCCAACCGGTACTCATATTCCCGCGTCACGTTAGTGCCGGCTGAAGCCACCAGCCGGCACTAACGTGCAACCCGACCGTTGCAGGATCCGCATATTATCTGCGAATGGTGGGACCGGGTAGCACGTTAGTGCCGGCTAGTGACACTAGCCGGCACTAACCTGGCTCCAGGGGCACTGACTTGCTAGGAACCCGATTAAGAATGTGTGCAGCTGTTTTTAATGCTTCCATCCACAACGTCACAGTCAAGCTAGAATAACTGAGCATGCTACGCACCATGTCCATTAGAGTGCGATTGCGACGTTCAGCTACTCCATTTTGCTGTGGTTCTCCCGGCATAGAATATTGGGCCTTAATGCCATTTTCCTCAAGGTATTTAGCAAATGGTCCAAGAATCTGTCCGTATGGAGCATGTCTCCCATAATATTCACCACCTCGATCCGATCTTACTATTTTAATAGTAATTCCATGCTGATTTTCCACTTCAGCCTTAAATATTTTAAACTTATCTAATGCTTCGGATCAATCGCGAATGGGGTAAATGTAACCATAACGGGAGAAATCATCAGTGAATGTAATGAATGAATCAAAACCATCCACTGAAGTTACTGGGAATGGGCCACATATGTCACCACATGGACATAGAGCCAGCCACTCTTTTGACCGTGTCATCACCACATCAGCTTCAGAAAGAGGGGGTGTAGATAACCCCAGCCGAGAACATCCATGTCGAGTCTGAACCCCGGCTCCCATTGTCTTCTCCCAGCCACTGGCTAATGCACCGACGTCGTCGCCCACCACCCCTCCCACCGTGATCTCCCCAGCGGTCGCGTTGATGTCGCCGAAGCTCCCTCCCCCGGTGCTGCCCCCGCGCCATCGACCTCGTCCCCTTCGATGCCCGCATCCGTCATCCTCGCCGACCCTGTCCCCGTCCCCTCGGCCGACATTATGGTACATCCGCGTCTCCTCAGTCCACTTCTTACTCCACTGCATTTCAACCGCACTAGAATAGATGATTGTAGTTTATGAGAAATCTCACGGGAAATAGTCTCTAGGCCATTCTCTAAAGTGTAATTATGCAATCTCTATTTTTTTTTTGCGCTTTTGTGTCTGTCGTGATTTGTTCATCCCATGTTTCTGGTGATTCATTAGGATTTTGTTAGGCTAGTTTAGCTTTGTAATAATCAGGTGTGCTTACTTAGGGTTCGAATCTTTTCCCTATTGGTTAGGGTTTCGGTTTTTCCACTTTATGACAGCTGATTGCGTGCAGAGAATGCAGGGAGGAGAAATTTCCTATTGAAATGGTGATTCTCACTGCTCGATATCAGGCATATATTTTGATTTTAGTGCCTATGGGGACTAGATGTAGGCTGGGGGCATGATCCTCGTTTCTGATTATGATAAGCTAGGTAGGATGAGTGGAGTGATGTCTATATTATTATTGTTTCTAATAGTTTACTTCATACGTCTGAATATTCTTGATTCGAATATGTGTTGCTGATGGATCTTGACTGCAAATCAGTTTTATATTAGGTTTACTACTACCTCTGTTCGAAATTATATAGGTCGTTTTGACTTTTCTAGGTTCATCATCTTTTTATGCACCTAGATAAACGTTATGTCTAGATTCATAGCAAAATCTATGAAACCTATAATTTGAAATGGAGGTAGTACATATCAATTAGCTTGATCTGATATACTTATACTTTTTCAGATGCATGAGGAGCATGGTTCCACCTGTCGAGAGGTTGTTAAAAAATCAAACAATATAGACGCAACAAGTTATTGACGTTTTACAAGTAATAATATGGGTTCTTGATTGTTACTAGCTCACGCCTGATATACCTCATATATATAACTGATAGAAGCGACAGAACAAACTGATATGTTACTAAATTAGTGTAGTTGCACGTACGGGAGAACCAGGATAGACGAGTCGTAGCACTTGAGATCACACATAATGATCTCACATAAAGTAACTCCAGCCAATATGGTTTGCTAAGCGCCGGTGCTTGGAATAAAGCTATGTCGGATGTAATTTCTTGGCTTCCTATACTACCCTTTTGACTTCTCAAGAGTCATTTCCTTTTGTGAGCAACGAATTCTCCAATAACATGTCGAGTTTGGGTGTAAACATCATCGATATTTGTCCTGCGTAGAGGAGGGAGAGAAAAGTAAATAGTAATCAAGGCGTATCTTTTAGGATTGTCCTAATGGGAGTTTCAGTACGTACTCATTAAATAAGATGCCGTGTAATCAAAGAGTGGATTGAATACTTTTAAAGTAAGCTCCATGTAATCCAGCAATTCTAATGAAAAAAAAGTCAACTTTGAAAAGGGTAGGAGTAGCAGCTCCATGTGATCAAGCTGAATATATTCTATATTACTTTAATCTAGCTTCGAAATTTCATGTTTCTTAAACATTTTATTTCAACCAAGTGACAATGATCTAAATCTAATCTATACTATAAAGGATGACGGAATTTTTGTTTCCTACTTCGTCAATTTGGACAGGTGGGCTCATCCCTTCTACACCGTCGGATTTTATGATGATCAAAAGCTTTAGATTAATTTAAAAAGTCCATATTAACTATATCACAAATTTAGTAATTTTTTAAAACATGTGCCGGAGGCACGTGCCCTTCTGCTAATACTCAAAAGGGCGCAGCTTTGCCGCGCCGTTGTTTCTAGTGCATGCGAGAGCAGTGGCAACTAGACTTGGGCTTCACGGGAAAAATAGAGGAAGCTTGGTTGGGCTTGGGATGTTGAGCACGTTGATGAGAAAGAGGTCAAGGCCTGGTTAGCTCATGGATTCGGACCGAATTAAGGTATTGTTAGGAGGCTGTGAGCAAAAGAGAAAATATTAGCGGTTTTTGCCGAGCCGATTTGCTTGTGGGCTGCTCGGGTATAGAGTTAGTCATATTAGGTTATTATGACCCACCACACAAAAGATGCCGCTTTTGTCGCCCACGTTCCGAGAGCATCAGCAGCAGTAGCGGATGAATTCAGGTTCCTTGAGCTCTGGATGAGTTTTCTTGGACTCTTCGGCCACCGGCTACACACAGACATTATCACGACAACACGACCTGGGCGTCAGCTCGGTGCCGTCAGTCATGTGACGCCTCGCTCCCCTCAGGCAATGTGATTTCTAAATTCTAATAATGTGTGGTGGCATCACTGAAGAGAAATGGATAGGCTACATTAACAACAAACAAAATAGACTTACCATGTTCATTTAAGATACTTGCGAGTAGGTCATGGATGGTTACCGCTGGACACACAAAGCAGTGGAAGATGCGTTGGAGTAGAATTATCCAACGTAGTCATACGTCGATGTAAAGAAAGTAGTCGATCTCCTCCCACGTACTGATCTCCTCCTCCTTGACCCAGCAGCAGCCTCGCACTGCTATAGCCAATCAGCACAGCTGTCGGTGATATTATCTCCGGCAGTCTTCACGGGGTAGCCCACGGAAGTGATTTGTAATGCAGGGAAGATCGCAAAGATCGGAAGCAAGATGGTTAGGATGGACAGACACAGGGGTTTATACAGGTTCGGGCCGTCGACTCGACGTAATACCCTACGTCCTGTTTTGGGGTGTTGTATTGCGTGTTGAGTTGTTGTCTCGTGTGTTCAAATGTGATCTGATGAGTCGAGTTGTTTTGGAGGGGGTCCCTGCCCGCCTTATATATCGGGGGGCAGGGTTACAAGTCGGTTTGTATCCGATCCTATCTCTAAGAATCCTTTCCTTCTTTACAATAATTCCTATTCCAACTAGGACTTCTCCTTCCAGATCCTTCCTCCGTGCGCCGACTTGTCCCGCACGTCTTCAGGTCCAGAACGGTGGGCTGGGCCGCCCCCCTTTTGGTGGGCTGCCAGGCTTGCTCGTGAGGTACCCGAGTACCATATCCCCCACAGTAGCCCCCGAGCACTTCTTGACCGATCGATGGCTGTAATTAATCTATCTTTTCTTGCATGATCCGAGTGCTCCCAAGTTATTTAAGATCTCATCCGAGTGATTTCGAAGAAGATCCGAGTGGTTTCGAGAAAGATCCGAGTGCATGATCAGACGTTCCTGAAAACAATAATTATGGCCATAGTGAGGGGAAGGAGTGCTCTTTTTCACGACGCGACAGCGAAGTGAATACACTTAGCCCCGGGCTTTGGGCAATTTTAGTATGAAATTGGCCAAAGGTCTTCAACTTTTACCCATCTATATGTTGATCTTCAATGGTGTGCACCTCCAGGTGCACCCATTGGGTGTAGCCCCCGAGCCTTGAGCAGAATAGAATATTCTGGTCGAGGGTCAAAAATAAAATATTATGAATCTCTTTTTGAACTTAATCCATCAATGGTGTGCACCTCCAGGTGCACCCATTGGGTGTAGCCCCCGAGTCTTGTTACGACTCAGCACGATCGTGTCAAGACTCTGAAAGCCGTGGATCCTGACTGAATTTTTCAGCCCCCATGCCTCTGGGCATGGATTTCGGATAATCTTCTCCTTCTGGGGCTTTTTTGTTTCCCCTTCTTAAGGATTTTGTTCTCAAGTTCTTTGAACTTGGCATGACTCCCGAGTCGTGTCCCACGACCCAGCTTGACCATATGGTAAGCCACCTTCTCACAAGATTTATACTTGTCAGCACTTGACCCAGACTTCTGAGCGAATTTAGCGATAGTATCGCAAGCCTTACGTAAAAATCAACTGCGAGGTTGCAATATTAATTGCAAAATAAGACTGGCCGTCGACTAATCTTAGCCTCACGACCGAGTGGTTTCTGCCCCTGAACACTAGCTCAGGAACCCACAAATTTAGCATAACAGAACCGAAAGGTCATGCTACATTTCAGCCCATTTAGGCCCACTATTCCGCAAAGTCCGTTGTTTCCTAAGAAACCTAACGGTTGCTTTACGGAAGGCGAAATATCGCGAGATATCGCGATTCCTTATCGCATCTTTGACTTCAAAGCGACGGGACGTGCCTGCGTCGGTTGAGTTCCCGAGACACGCATCGCGCCGCGCGCGGGAGGAACGGTTCATTCCATTATAAGCCATCCCCGCCGCAATCTTCTTACTCTCCTCGCCATTTGCCTTCACCGCATCCAAGTTCTTCTTTCTTGCTCAGGCACAAACTTGTGTGTTCAATGCCACCCATTGGGTGTAATTCCGGTTAAAAACTGAACCCAACCTTGAAATGCAGAGTCGAGCTGCCGAAGAAGCACTCGAAAGAGCCGAGTGGTGGTAATTGCCAATGTTCTGTCCAAGGACGTTGTCGATGAGGCTGGCCCTTCTAGTGGTGGCGATCCTGCAAATTAAATTTTGTAGATTACCTGTAGTATTGATAGTAGAAGTACTTTGAACAATGTGTAATCTTCTGTGCTTGTATATAAGTTTTTATGTGACTACTACTCCCTTTCTTTCTGCGCTGGCCTTAATTTCTGAGTGGTTGACTTGTTACGGAGTAGATTAGCCTCGTTGGTCTCAGTCTCATGCCGCAGAGTCTTTGTCGTGCGTTTAGAGCTTTGACTTGGCGAGTACTTTCCCCCTCGATTTAAAGTTTGTTCCACTCGTACTTTATGTGCGTGACGCGAAAGAGGAAATTCGAGTAGTAGATATAGATGGGAGATGAAATCAACTTTATTGATAACTCATATATATAATTCTGCCGAGTCGAGACTGGGGATGATTATCCACAAAAAACCACTCGGGGAAGATTATTAAAGAATATCTTAAAGAAATAAGAAATTTATACATGACCTGTCGGTTGGTGAGCTTCTGCTGGCGCTTCGTCTCGAAACCTTTCGGTCCTCCGTAGATCATACGGACCACTCGGTCGGCCTCATTGCCCATCGAGCATGCGCTGGAAATCTTCTGGGGTTATCCGGCCTCTGGACCGGTCCAGGGCGGCGACCATATCTCCCTCGCTCTTCTTCTTACGAGGGTGGCTGTCGGTGCGCCGATGGTCGTCGTGTCGGTCTTCGTCCTCGCGGCGGTCGCGCTTGCGAGTCGTCTTGTTCTCTTCTTCCCAGCGGCTCCTAATCTCGCTGAGTTGTTCCTTTTCCGCGATCTCTGCGTCCGCCCACGTGCTAGCGATCCGGAACATGTCATTGACAGTCGCGGGTGGCTTCCGAGTCCACTTGTGAATAAGTCTCCCGTCGGAGATGCCGTGCTGGAAGGCTGACATCACCTCCTGATCCGTGACGTCCGTGATGGAGTTGCGCTTTTCTGAGAACCTGCGTACGAAGTCGTGCAGGGTCTCGTTCTTGCGCTGCCTGATCTGACCAAGGAGTCGCTTGCTCCCGGGCCTCTCCCAGGTACCGAGATAATTACCGATGAAGAGTTCGGTAAGCTGCTCCCAGTTGTCGATGGCGTCCTGCGGGAGTCCTGCCAGCCAGTTGCGGCAGTCCTTGGTGAGCATGATGGGAAGATAGTTTGCCATCACGTCCTCGTCGCCGCCGGCCGCTTGTACGGCGGTGTAGTAGATCTGAAGCCATTGAGATGGGTCAGATTTCCCGTCGTACTTGTCGATATCCGACAGCTTGAAGCCTCTGGGCCACGTCACGCTTCTCAAGCGCTCGGTGAACGACTGGAATCCGCCGATCCGACCTCTAGGGCGGGAATCGCTCGGACCCGATCCGTTAGCTGCTCTTGGGGGTGTGCTGTCCCTCCTGCGATCCCGGTCCCTGGGCGGGGAACGGGTCCTCCGATAGTTCCGAGTCCTGGGCGGAGTTCGGTCCTGTCGGTAGGTTCTGCTGCGCGGTGAAGTTCGATCTCTTGGCGGAGTCAGTCGCCTGGGTGGTGGAAGCACTCGTCGTCGTGGCGGAGTGCGACCGCCGTTGTTGCCGCGCCTGGGGCTACCGGAGAGGTCAGAGTAGTCTGACTCCGTCGAGTAGCCGCTCCTGTTGGGGTTACGACGGGGATTTCCATGATCCCGATCGTATTCTTCGCGCCGTCGGATTTCCTCACGGTGGCGCTCTTCGGTGCTGTTGGTGATGACGTCCCTCGCATCTCGATCTCTGTTGATTGTGGTGCGAAGGTCTTCATCACGACCCGATCCGCCGCCGGCCCGGTGTCGAGATGGACCGGGCTCAGGAGCGTCCGTGGTCGTTCTGCCTTGCATCTGGTGAACCTGGACGGAGGCGGCCTGCACGAGAGCCCTTACCTTTTCCAGGCCTGGAGTGTTAGGTGGTAGCCGATTGATTTCCTCGTTGATAGTAACGAGGTTCTGGACCGGTGTTTCGTAGACGTCGTATCCGTTGAACTCAAACATGCCGTCACGCATCAAGTTCCGGGTGCTCCTCCGTTCGTGTTGATCCCGTTGGCGACGATGATCTTCAGAGTGAGGCTCTTGGAGTCGAGCAGTGCCAGATCCTGACGCGGTGGCTCCGTGTGGGCGTGCGGCTCTGCGAGTCGCCCGACTGGCATTGCGTCCTCGACGCTGGTTGCTGGCTTCAGTCGTTTCCTCAGCAGGAGTGACCTCATCTTCTGAGACAGGATTGGTTGGCGTTGCTGGCGCCACCATGTAGCAATATGATCCGACTCCCTCTTGCGCGAGGTGGTCTTCCCCGGACTCGGAGAAGTCGGATGTGGGCGTATAACGCTCCAAACTACTCGGAGTCAATTCTCCGAGTGATCCTAGTAGTTCCGGCTCTGTAGAGGCATCGGACACTGTGTATCCTTCCGGCAGATCGTCCAGGACTGAGGGTCCCAGTAGATCTAGCCCGTAGGAGTCACTCCCAGAGAAGTAATCATCCGGCTGGACGATGTCCTTTTCTTCTGCTTCCGAGCAAGCGCGCAAAAGCCAGGGGTCTGAACAGTAATGACCTCAGGGCTCTGGACGCGTGCTGGTTGAGCGTTTACGCTCTGTGATGATTCGGCGACGCGACTCTCAGGAGTCGGATCGGAGCCGAGTGATTGTAGATCTGTTCCCGACTGATCTGGCCTCGCGTTCTGCGATGGACTCAGCGGGGTAGATCCGGCACGACCAGATGCGATCGGACCGGATTGGGCCGTGATGGCCGAAGTCGGCGCCAGAGAGGAGACCTCCGTGGCGACCGTAGCTCCTGCCGCCTGGGTATCCAAAGCGGCGGTGATGACGTCCCCGAACTGGATCTCGACTTCGTCGACGTCCGGGAGGTTGCAGCTGTCCAAGATCTTGACGCGATCCATCGAGCTTACCAGACTGATCTCGGCGATATCCCCTACCTGGCGCGCCACTGTCGGTGATATTATCTCCGGCAGTCTTTCACGGGGTAGCCCACGGAAGTGATTTGTAATGCAGGGAAGATCGCAAAGATCGGAAGCAAGATGGTTAGGATGGACAGACACAGGGGTTTATACAGGTTCGGGCCGTCGACTCGACGTAATACCCTACGTCCTGTTTTGGGGTGTTGTATTGCGTGTTGAGTTGTTGTCTCGTGTGTTCAAATGTGATCTGATGAGTCGAGTTGTTTTGGAGGGGGTCCCTGCCCGCCTTATATATCGGGGGGCAGGGTTACAAGTCGGTTTGTATCCGATCCTATCTCTAAGAATCCTTTCCTTCTTTACAATAATTCCTATTCCAACTAGGACTTCTCCTTCCAGATCCTTCCTCCGTGCGCCGACTTGTCCCGCACGTCTTCAGGTCCAGAACGGTGGGCTGGGCCGCCCCCCTTTTGGTTGGCTGCCAGGCTTGCTCGTGAGGTACCCGGGTACCATATCCCCCACAACAGCAGTAACAAGCAACACCTCCACGGAGTCCACACATGTATGTAGGGATGGAACACCATGCGTCAATGTGCTAGCACCATGCGTGCGGCTAAAGTTTCGGGGTGTAGGCCAGGTGGAGGTTGGTGGCTAGGGTTGTGCTGTGGGGGGAGGGGTTGCACCCCTAGCCCCTCCATCATAAAATTTATATACAGAGTGTGCTAATGAGCTTCCATTCGAATTGTTATACTTGCCTCTTGGGGGTATCATCAACAATCTCTCACTTGCACTAGAGATAATTAGATATGCAAGCTTTTCAATATTCCAACCCCTTAAGTGTATGACCCGTTAGGTTCATATGTAGACGGCAGTGAGCAGAAACCGTTCCAGAATTACAAGCCAATACACTACGGGAGAAGTGAGCAACGATCCCCTCAATTTAGTACCGGCTGGGCGGAGCCGGTACTAAAGGGAGCCTTTAGTACCGGCTCCAGGCAACAGTGACAAAAAAGTCACGTTAGTACTGGCTGGTAACACCAGCCGGTACTAACGTGCGCCCCTATCCCCTCCTCCCAACTACCAGATGACAGACCAGCCGGTACTAACTTGGCCACGCCAACTTAGTACCGGCTGGTAACACCAGTCGGTACTAAACCTGGCCTCGCGGGCCTCCTTTTCCTTATCAACAGCCCCTCTCGAGCTCCTCTCTATTCCTTCTCTTATTTCTTTCTTCTCTCTATCTTATCCTCTCCTCATCTCTCCTCTCTTCCTTGCAGGCCGACGGGGACTTGGGGCACGGCGGCGGCCGCCCAAGCGGGCGAGGGTGGTCGCGGGGGCGAGCGCGAGGAGCCGCCCCGGCCGCGAGCGCGAGGAGCCTCCCCGGCCGACGAGCGCAGGGGCGGCCGCGGCCTTAGGCCTCCCTGCCGGCAGAGACTCCGGCGTGGCGCCCTCGGCCTGGGCGCGTAGGGCCAGGATACAGGAGCGGCCGCGCGAGGAAGGCCGCGGCGGCGGCGCGCGGGGCCCAGCCGCTACGTGAGCGGGCACGACGAGCTGGCGGTCGGGCGCGCGCGGGATCCGGCCGCGGGCGTGAGTGGGCTCGAGGCCAGCCACCGCGGCGGCGACGCGGGCAGGCCACGGCGAGCTGGCGGTCGGGCGTGCGCGAGGTCCGGCCGCGAATGGGCTCGGGACCTGCCACCGCGGCGGCGGCGCGGGGCAAGCCGCGACGAGCTGGCGGGCGCGTGCGTGTGGGGCTCGAGGCCGGCTGCGGCGGCGGCGGCGCGGGGTAGGCCGCGGCGAGCAGGCGCGCAGGCAGGCTTTGGAGCCGCCGGCGGCGAGATGGTGAGGAATCTGTGAGATTATTCTGTGTTAGTGATGTGAAACCTGTGTTAGGAAATGACCTTTGTAAAAATTGTGTTGTGTGATACTAATTTTTGTGATGTATTATTCTTGACTCTTGTAAAATCCGTGCTTCTCATTCTTGTTGTGATTCTGATGTGATTGTTTGATTGAGATGACCGGCACTGTATGAAAAGAAAAGGAAATACCGGACCTTTAGTACCAGTCACAGCGACCGGTACTAACCCGTCCTGTGACCGGTACTAAAGGCCAATTTTCCAGTAGTGATAGTGGCACCTCATAGGGCATAGGACTCCTAAATACACATAAAGATCATATTGGTCCAACCTTAGATATACTCACTAACCCCTTTGCCACATGATACAAATCAAGCTCAAAGTGAGATCATGGCACCATTGTGATAGCTCGACCATTCACTCAATCATATAGTGGATTCAATTCTTGATTAACTTTTAGTGGCACAACTATTTACTTTCCAATCTAACTACCTCAAGGGGTGCAGATCTAAGAGGGGCAAATTCCATGTTGATTTGCTCACATCTCATTCCATGTTACATGATACGCCCAAAAGCTACTTTTATGGCTACCTAGTTACGTGTTTGGCAGCACCAAAATGTACCACTACGCACAGTGAAAAACAATAACGATCTCAGGTCTAAGGATCTAGTAGGTATAACACTAAAGACCAACTGATGACACATACAAAATAACATACCTAGCAGTGTCTTGTAGTGGGTCAATCCAACACCATGTTCACTAACATGTGTCCACATCATCAATTGATATCTCTGTATCTAATATCCGCGAAACATGATCTTTAATTAATACATGTGTTAGTTACTGTATCATCAATGTTACATGCCATTCTATGAAACAGCATTTCAGCCCGCTCAGGTTTTATGGCCATAATACAAACGATATTCCAATAAACACTTAAACTACAAGATGGTAACACCTCCAGTCAAATAATCAAAACACGCAAACTATTAAAGGAACAAAAGCACGACGCATATTCCTGTGTTTGATCACCGTTTTGCTACTGAGGAGTCATGAGCTCCGACTAGAACACCAGAGGAAAAAACAGACTGAAGAAAACAGAGTAATAATATTTTTGGCAAGAAACAAAGGAACAATCAAAATCTCGAGCCCAGCATAGTTACCAAATGAGGCAATGAGGACGAATTGTGTTGCTCCAGCTTCAATGCCGGTTTCAAAGGATGGTTGCTTAGCTGCTGCTGCAGTTCTTCCATGGGTTTGTTGCTGTGGGAGTCCCTTAGAATAACTTCATGGAGCGAAGCCAAGTGCTTTAGACCGTAAAGCCGCAACGAGGAATGATTGCAGCGAATCGCTAGCATCTCAAGCCTTTCCATTGCTTCGCTAACAAACGTCACATGTGGATAGTTCGTGCAGGCGATTTCGAGCACCTTGAGGTTGAGGAAAAGTCTGGATGAAGACTGGTCAGAATCATCAATCCTAGAACGAAACTTGAGCTCAGCATCCTCGACCTCGCCGACTTGGATGCGTAGAGTATGCAGCTTCGGAAGCTTCCCAATGACCTCTATGTCTGCTTGGTTTGATGTAATCAACTTCAAACTCAGCTTCATGAGATTATGAAGATCTTTTATTGATCCTGGCAATTTCTCTACATGACCATACAACTTAAGGTTCCGTAGGTTGGGCGGAAGCTGGACCCCATCCATATGAAGAGCTTGGTTGTCCTTCTGAGGATGCAGCGACAAACATTCCAACTGGCTGGCCGAAGACAAATGTATGCTGTTTGCCCTGTTGATACCGGACACTTGGAACTTGCGCAATTGGGTAAGTGCCTTGAGCTTTTCCAAATTGGCCTTTCCACCTGCAGCATTGACGTTGACAACACCAATAGTCTGCAATGCCGTCAGATTCTCAATTCCTGCAGGGTCCTTAACACCCCGGTTCCGAGTGCCAAGAAACACGCGTGACAGGTGTGAATTGGAACAAACGACAGATGCCAAAGGGCAAGCTGGTGTTGGCAGCATCACCGCTGGACTAGGTGTTGGCAACTCCACAAACCCGCCGTTGGGTTGTAGTGGTGCAGAAGATAGGCTGTGATCTGTACCATTCCAATCCCACCGTGCTGTGCCAGCACGAATGCACTGTAGCTTATGCAGCTTGACTATGCTCTGTGGTAGCTTGACAACACATGTGCCTCTGATATCTAGAGTTTGGAGCTGCCTCAGCTTACCTAAGGAATCCGGCAGACTGAAGATCTTTCTGCATCCTCTTAGGGAGAGGAACTTGAGGCTATCTAAGACGTCAACAATTTCCTTGACATCTTGGTCCTCTACGTTTGAAGTGCCCTCAAGGTCGAGCACCCGCAGCACCTTCATTTTGTCAGAGATGAAAAATGGTACCCACTCCCCCGACACAGTCAGGGACCGTAGCCGCATGAAGTCCAAGCAGCCGAAAGCAAACTTGTCTCTCTTCCAGTTCTTCCGAATAGCAAGGTGCTGTCCAACGCGTTGTGTCTTTAGACAGCATTCCCCCTCTAATACCGAAACTTCCAGTGGGACGAAAATCCTTTCTTTCGTTTCCTTCAAGGTGATATATTCCAGGAACAAAGAGTTGACTTCCATGCGAGTAGATGTCTCTGAAGGCTTCCCTATGATGCCCATGTCGGCAAGCTTGTCTATAAGTTTCTCCGTGTACTCCAGCAAGCCATTGCTGTCAGTGCCCTCAGAGAAGCCCTCTGCTATCCATCGCCTCACCAAACGCATCCGCTGAATGGTGGGACAACTTTGGGGGAATATCAGCAGATAGAAGATGCATTTCTTGAGGATTTGAGGGCATGTTTGAAAGCTGTAATGCATCCAGTTGAAAACCTGCTCTAAATCACTTAATTCATTGCGGATCTCCAACTTGTGCATAAAGTTGGAGATCAGAAGCTTCATATCCCATCTTTTGGCCACACAGAGACCCATAGCGACTGCTACAGTAGAAAGTCTGCCGCACTTGTTTATAATGAGTTCAGCATGGTTCTCAATGCAGTGATCCAAATCATCTGATGTTCCAGGGACTTTTGTTGCCTGTACAATTAATAAATTGTATTAGATAAGCAACCAGGAGTTATTACCGTTGCTCTATGTGATGTTTCGGATGCAAAAGAAAAACTGCTATCGTTCAAGAAATCAAGGGAAGAGAGAGAGTTTGTCTAGAGGAGGTGAAAACACACTCGTCCGACATGAGAACTGGTTCAAGGAACACATTATTTGACTACCAGTTCTACCGACAGAATATTTCATAAAGTTGTCCTCCCGCCGTATATATATGTCGGCTTATGCACTTGGAAAAACGATAAATACTACAAATATGAAATGCCCGTTCATTTATTTGATAGACTATAATCATCATCAATAATAAATAACCTTTAATTTGGACTCGTCTCAAAAAATAAATAACCATTGGGCATACTACATTTTAAAAAATATTACTGAACTTGCCATTGTGAAAATGCTCATACAACCCCCTTAAATCTGTATCTGAATATTCTAAATAATAATCATATAAAAAAGAAAAGATGTGCTTTCATTCCATAATTAAGTATTGAAAACATATGACTTTCATCCCTTAGGTTTCAATTAGTGCACATCAACCTGTTAATTATCCTAAAGGTGCAATAATCACCCGCATATCTGCTTAACAGTTTGGAGACATGATACAACAGTAGACCACGTAATTTTCTAACTAATTGCTATTTATATTAGGCACCTCAAATGTAATTTACCCAATCTTTTTAATAGCTATGTACGAAACTATTTTATTAATTTGCCCCAAAAAAATTCTCTACCTAAATTTACCCGTATCCTAATCATTTCCAGCTATCGTTCGCAGTCATGATGGAGTTGGAGGGAAGATGGAAATGATTAGGCCGGTGCAATGCATCTTTTTCCAATGGGCAATTTAGCGGCTACTAGTTCTCCCACCCCTGAGTGAGTATATAAAGGAGGGAAGGGTCCCTAGATAGGTATGGATTTATAGATAACCACCATATATAGATCCTCAACAGAGGGTCATACAATCTCATACGCATTAAAAACCACTATACAAGACCTATATAAATCTTGTGTTGTGTGTACCATTGAGTTCCTGATCCCGGTGACACTCTACAAATCTACTACCTCGGAATACCCTTCGATAAGCGGTTGGCTAAACACCAACAACTATAGTTCTGCACATACTTGCATGTGCTCCTAGATGAATTCACATATAGAGCATCTTAAGGATCCTTGATGTATAAAGTTTATCAGGTGCAATATTCAATTAACCATTCAACTATTCTGAATTAAGAATTAATCACTCACATACAACTCAATTCTATCGTCTGGTCAAATGAAATTTAAATTACAAAAAATCAAATAAATAAAATGCTTTAATGGTTAGAGAGCTTACAGAGGAAACAGTCTTTACCGCGTAATTTTAGTTCGTTACGTATCCCCTTTCACAATTTCATGGTATTGGGGAGAGGTGTTAATTAAAATCAAATCCCCTTCTCCCTTTCCCTTATAATCTCCCCTGACATGCGGACCCCACATGTAAGTGACACTATCCTTCTTCTTGCTTCTCTCATCTCACCAACACACGGCGGCGCACAGCCGGCAGGCAGGGCCGGCCAACCACGGGCGCCGGGCGCGGCACTTGGGGCGGACGACCAGCACCCATGGATCCCATGGGGTCAAGCTCCGTGCAACTTCTTGCAGGGCTCCTACTGCTACGGTTCAATTGGTGCTTGGTAAGCAGAAATCCGATTCGATTTGGCCTCTGGAGTTTGGATTGGTTTGCTACAATGTTGACGATGGATTTGGAATTTTGGATTGGATTGGTTTGCTAGATCAGGCGGTCAAGGCATGGCGTTTCCGATGGTGGTGGACACCTTGCCGTTCTGGGAGGCGGTCAAGACTGCCTTGGCGGTGGTATTGACTGGGGCAGCCGGCCGGCGGGTGGCCATGGAGGTGGTTGATGGCGAGCTGCAGTGCGAGGTGGAGGGCAGGAACCGCGACGTGCCGCCGTGCGGGCGGGCGGGCTAGGCGGCAACAGCCACCAGGACGCACCAGCGCGGCGCGTGGGGCCTGCCCGTGCGCGTTCGGGTGGCGTGGCGCACGTCGGGGCCGTGGGAGGAGGCGCTCTCGCCGGCCCGGCGGCACGCCAGAGCTATATGAGGCGGCGGTCCGGCCGGCACGGAATGGGGCAGTGGCCTCACGGGGTAGCACGCCGGAACTGGGTTGAGAGAGGAAGAGAAGGAAAGGGGATTGAGAAAAACAAGAGGCTTGTTGAGAAAAGAAAGGGGAGAGGAGGGGGGAGGGAAGGGGATTGAGAAAAAATATAGGAAAAGGAGACCTGCTAGAGCTGCATTTTTTTCTTTCCAATCCCCTTTATTGATCTTTATAGGAAAAGGGGATTGCTTTTCTCAATCTGCTGGAGATGCTCTAAGGAGCTAACTCCAGCTGGAGTTTGAAGTTGGTGCAGAAAAATATGACGTCGAAGTCATGCCAAACATGCCCTAAGACACCGTTGCTTTATTCGTGCCTTAGACAGGGGCACAAGATGACACTATTCAGATTTGTACCTCCATGCTATATATTTACTTGCTTATTGTATAGGGAAACATAGTTGTGGTTGAATTGAGAAGGTCCAGTTGCAAAGTACAGAAAATGCAATGACGGAACACATGAAGTAAAGATGCATGCCTTTTTCAGAGAAAAGGAAGCAGATGAAACTCACCTCCTTTTTGAAGAGACGAAGGGCTGCCTCGGCTTCTAGACATTTGACATGGAACACTGCAGGTTCTGTCATACAATGTCGGGCGACACTTTCCTCCCTTGTAACAACAATGATACAGCTTGGAGAATCTGTCGATATGAAGCTAGCTTTTATGGTGTCCCAGTCTTCCTTGAACTCCAACCCGTCAATAACAAGAAGATATGGGTTGTCACGCAGACGACCCTTGCAGTTTTCGAACAAATTTTCCAGTTCACTAGGCCTTGAGTTTTCAAAATCTGAAACAATACTCTGAGCGAAGTCCATGTGGTTGATAGGATGAGACGCATGGAACCAAGCATAATTGTTGAATTTGTCAGTATCACGGATGCAAGTGTAGTAGACAGTTTTGACGAGAATTGATTTTCCAACGCCAGCAATCCCGCGTACGGCGATCACACGGGTCTGATTGCCGACGCGTTCCGAAGTGATCAGCTCGATAAGTTTTCTTACTTCAGAGTCGCGTCCAATAATGACATTATTGTCCAGCCAACTGGAGGCATTTTCCTTCGAAGCAATGCGGTTGCTGCTTCTGCCCCCGTAATCATCATTGCAAATAGGCTGCAAATAAAAAGTGTCATCAGTAAAGCAATTTGTGATAGTCTGTATTCCGTCCAGTAAAAAACTAAGTGGTAGTTTCTGGTTGATTCCTTGTCTTAATTAAGCCAACTTTTGCAGATGTAAGATGTGGATTGCATATTACATTTTATGAGTTAAGTTCCAATATTTGGAAATAAGGCATTACATAGTGTCATAAAATTCTATTACATTTGTCTCGAAATATAGTGTCATGAAAATAGAGTTTGGCTCGGCTTGTTTCATAGGTCAAGCCGGCTCATTTGGCTCATGAGCCGAGCATTGTTCAATATTAAAATTAAAATAAAATTTAGATTAACTAAGATGTAATAATTTAATCATGTAAATAATATATAAAGTCCAACTTACTATGATATTATAAAATTAAATAACATAAGTCAACAAATTAGGAGCATGTAGATGATTTAATATTTGAAATAGACTTAATTATTACTTAAATTTGACTTATAAGTCAAACAACAAATTTATTTTAATTAATTAATTAATAGTAATATAATGATATTGGTAAAAGATAAGTTTGTATATTGTGCTTGTTGAGTCTAATGAGCCAATCGAAGAGCTCACGCACGAACTGGCGCATTAAGAAAACGAACTGAAATTGAAGCTCAGCTTACAATTTGTTTAATGATTGAGCTGGCTAAACCAAGCGAAACCTATGAACCAGCTGCGAGGGTTCATGAGCTTCGAGTTTCTTTTGTCAACCCTACTGGCTCATGTACAAAATCAGGAATTCAAAAAATTCGTAACTTCTACATACGAACTCGAATGAAGAAACACTTTATATAAAATCTGTACATTTTGACGAGATCTAAAACTTTGTATTTGATTTTTTTTTTAATTTGAGGTCATCTAGAGTTCTAAAACAGTAATGTAGCATATATTTTTGTCCTTCTAATTTGAAGTTCATCTTTTGTTTGGAAATTTGTAACTATTTGATGTTGACTCGCTTGAAGACAAATTTTATATGAAAGTTGTAGGTTCTGACCTGACCTTCAACTTATGTAGTTGTAAGTTTTTTATTTCAAGTCATTCACTCTTCTAGTCTATTTCCCGCCCTTGTTTCCCGCTCTTGTCGTTCGAATTTCAAGTTGTAAACGATAATTCGTAACTTTTGCATACGGTCTCAGATGGAGATAAACTTTGTATTAAATTCATATGTTTCAACGAGATCTCACTACTAGAGAGATCCCTATTCAAATCAGACCAAACAGTGTGGGCCCAAAATGAGTCAGTGCATTTAAGTGAGTTGCACCGGAGTCAACACGAATAACACATATGTGCCAGCTCTGAAAATAGCAAGTTCGAATAACCATTTGCACCGCCCCAAAGTTTGGCTGCTTCGGATACCTCATCATTCGCATCGCCCCAAATGAGGCCAGCATGAATAACTCATCATTTGCACCTGCCCCAAGATTTAATCACTATGAATATCTCCCCTGATTATTTGCGCCAGCTCGTGTACGAACTCAGAAATTAGAAAATTTGTAAATTTTACACGTACGTGAACTCACTTGAAGAAAACTTTATATGAAAATTGTATGTTTCGAAGAGATCTCAAACTTTATAGTTCAAAGTTCTTAAATTTGAGGTCATTTAGATGTCCAAAATTATTGATCTCTATTTCTCGCTCTTCTCATTTGAATTTCAGGTTGTATTAAAAGAATATTAACTTTTGCATTCGGTCTCGGATAGAAATAGACTTTAGATGAAATTTGTACGTTTCGATGAGATCTAAACATTATAGTTGACAGTTTTTTAATTTGAGCTTGTTTAGATGTCAAAAACCATTCAGCTCTACTTCTTGACATTGTTTCACGCTCCTATAATTTGAATTTATGGTTGTATTCACAAATTAGTAACTTTTGCATACGGTCTCGGATGGGAATAAGCTTTGTAAAAATTTGTATGTTTTGATGATATCTACAACTTTCTAGTGGACAATTTTATGATTTGAAGTCATTTAGTTGCCCAAATAAAATATCTGAACTTTAGTCGGTCAAAAGGAATACAACTTTTTCATGTGCGCAAAAAATGACGTCTAGGTGGAATGGTAAGAAACGGTCGCGCAAGGCACAAGGTTGCGATTTTGAAGGCTGGGAATTGCGTGCACTATAATTTGCGACGCACGACTGTGACCGTAGCTTGGGAGTGGCCTCCAGGCCTACAAAAAATTATTTTAGCCATTTTTATTCAGGAATTTCTATTTGTACTACTTACGCCAGTGCGATATCCACCTTTTAGAATATCCTGTGAAACGTGCTGGTATGGATGCCGAAACGAATAACCATTCTCATCCGTATTGGCTTCGGTGTGCCTCATTGGTGCGAATGAGGTATTCACGCCGATACGGATAATGGTCCTCTGTCCAAGTGTCTACAAGTTTGTAGGATACATTTTTTTTTTGGATTTGGAGTCATTTAGATGCCCAATATATCTAAGCTTTATACAACAATGGTCAAATGCAATAAAACTTCCTCATGTGTGCAACAACGATATCCAAGTGGGATGGTAGGGAAGTATGGCGCAAGGCAGTAGGTTATGATTTCAAAGGCTGAGCACCACATGCATATGTATTTCACGTGAAATATGAGTTACTTGTGACCGTAGCTCGGCATTGGCTTCAAGACCTACGACGCGCTGGTGCGATATCTCATTCTAGTTAGAATAACTTCTCAAATGTGCCGGCATAGATGCCGACACGAATAACCTTCCTCATCCGTATTGGTTAATGAGTAGGGATAACGGTCCAATTACCGGTGCGAATGAAGTTTTCGTGCCGACACAGATGAGAGTCTGTTGTAGTGGTGGCTACATAGAGTAGTGCTTTTAATTCAAGTAGCCCATTAAACCGATGTGCTAGTAATTTAGGGGATACATAACATTTTGTGAACTTGAAGTTAGTATGCTTAGTTTCTTTTATGAAAAAAGAAGGCGTTTAGAATATCCTATATTGTCAGCGAAACATGTATACTGCAGCAAGGTCACGACAAGCAATTATAATAACTGCTCAGAATTAAATTTAAAATGTTGCGGTCTAACAATAAAACTTCTAAAAGTATTGCAAAATTGTACAGTGCAAACAATCCATTAGAAACCATTATTATTGAACAAATACAAAATATGTTCCAGTCGAATAACAAAATTCCTATCCAAGAAGGTATATTGATTTGGTTTTTTCCTTTTTATATAAACAAAATGTGGCTGAATTTTCTCACAGGACACTAAAAAATGCCATTAGTAGAAACATCAAAATGTTTTTTTTAAGGATGTAGGGTTATGGTTTTAAGTTTTTATCATAATAGTTGCCTAGCAGAGAAAGTGTAAAAACAAGAAAAACAAAATAAAAAGGCTCCTGAGTTGAATTTGTTTACTTCCACCAACGTAATAAAAGTGAGAGTAAGAACAGTGTATTGCACAGTATGCACCTTTCAGACAGTCCAGAGAGATGGGTAAACTTTTTTATACATTGGGTAATGTAAGCAAAAAATATTACACTAAAACGATCCAGGACGAAATAAAACTGGACTTTTTTATGTTTAACTAGCAGAAGGTGTGGCACGTGTTTTAAAAATCACTAAGTTAATGATGTAGTCAACATGCACTCTTTAGATTAATCTAGAGTGCCCGAGCACACTGAAGCCATTCGAACAAGGTAATTGTGAGTCCTAATAAAATGCTAAAATATTATTTCTTTTCGTAACTTTCTATTTGTTTTTGCATGTAAAAAGGGATCATGTGGATAATATTTAGGGTTCTAATAAAATTTCCACTATAAACGAGGAATGGTGTGCTAATGAAAATGTACAAACAACGTGCATAAAATAAACTATCCATTAGTGAAATGCATGAGTATTGTATCTAAAAGTCGTGGTTGTTACGGCGTTACCTTCTTATTGAAGGCAAGGATAGAGTGATCAGCTGAGAACACCCGAAGCACCGTCTTTGCCGACGGCTGCCCTGTGCACAGGCTTGCTATCTCAAGGTTATGCGTTGACACGATGATCCGGCTCCCATTGTCATTGGGCCGCAGGTACCGCCTCGTCGCATCCCACTGTGCCATAGTGGATAGGCCTTCCACGACGATGAGGTACTTTTGGGTGTTGACTTGTTTTTCAAAATGCTCAACAATATTGGTTGCTCCTGGTTCTTCACGAGAAAACTGAGCCAAAATGCTTTGGATGAAGTCATGAGGATTGAATGGGTTCATCAGCCTCACCCATGCCCAGCGACCAAATCCTGAGCTGCTGGTTAAATAATCATACGTCTTCCTGATGATGGATAGTACTCCTAAATCACCTCCTGTTCCACAAACCGAGGTGACTTGAAGGTCCAGGCCGTCCGTGGATACCAAGCTGTAGAGGCACCCAACAGCCACCCGATCCTTTGTGGCATCTCTCCCATTGATGATATCCATCACATTTGTGTTGGCAGCGGATTTCTGTTGCACATGTTGGACAGGCTGGGAACCAGAGTCACCGCCAATGAGGCTGTAACGGATGTTCCTCTGGCTCACGTGCTCGACCCGGGCTTTGATCTCCTTTATCTCCGCAGCCGCTTTGTCCAGGTCCAGCGGTGGTATCACCTTGCAAGATGACAGCAAGCGTGGTAACCATGATCTCCATGACCACCATGACTTGGGCATGTCAAGGTGGATGATAAACTCAATGCTGTCCTCGGCATCATAGGACAGGTCACGGACCTGCCTAACCCAGGTCCTTGCCACATCATTCTTGATGCTCTCGCTGTCAGCAACATTGAGGAAGGACTGCATCATTTCAAACTCACCAGTAATGAACAGAACATCACTCTGCACCGTCACCAACAGCTCAGCATCTTTCCTGATGGCGACCTTGACCTTGTTCACCAGTGCCGCCACCACCGTCTTGGAAATTCCAAAGGCGAGGTCCGCCATTGCTCTCCTCCTGGTTCTGTCCCTTGTGTTTTCTTGTGTGAAGGAAGGCGCAAAGTGGTGATGATAGTAATGTGATGCACCTAGCATCTGCACGCAGATAGGATTATAAAGAGAGGAGATTAGCTAGAATGCCGCAAGTTGGGATATATTTAAAAAGAACTAGGTGATTCCCTGCACAGTACTATGGGATTTGAAAAAGTTTTTCGATAAACTACGAATCACCGTGATTTATTAGTTGCTTGTAAAAATATTACACTTGTAGATATTATCCTGAGAGCCATATGAGCTATCTCCTGATGAAAATCATAAACTTTTATTATATTTTTGAATATATAAGAAAAAACTAATAAGATATACATCTAACGAATAGAAAATTGTACACCAAGTTGGTCAGACAGTTAGAATAATCTAGAATTGAAGATGATATGCACAACATAAGAGAGACATAGCAATTAATGCATCTTGGTAGGAGGTGATGATGTGGCTTCATAAGAGTTGAGAGAAATAGTTAGTGAGGTGCTTTTATATAAATTATATAGATTGGCTTGACCCGGTGCAGAAAATGGATTATTTCCATTGTTGCTTGCTGTAACGCTGCCTGCGAAGAGATATCTATAAGTGGAATTGAGATGACTCTAAAAATGTTTTTTTTTGGTAATGAGACAATGCCTACTAATTGGATGCTTCTTTTGGTTGTATGCCTACTAATTGGATGATTCTACTACTTGTTATGTTATCCCATATGTATCAATGAATGTGATGAACCTATGCCTATGGATTAATCTGTACATTAGGTTTATCTCTTGCGTACAGCCAATTCTTCATGTTAGGACTAATTTGTTATATTAGATGGAAAACTCTACCAAATTTTTTGTCGATCAATGGATTGATAATTTTTTATGTATAATCTAAAAGAAAAGCAATGATGATCCGTACGCTTACGGTATAGGAGCACCTTCAGCTGTTCGCCAATAAGTAGTTAAAAAGGTTGTCCCAATATCTCTTTTATTGCTTTCGGGAGAGTTGCGCTTGTAGTTCCCCAATAATCTCATCCCAATTCAACTACCATATTGGGATGAGTCACAACTCCCTCTCTATTTAGGGAGATCTATGGTGGATTATTGGTTTGTCTTACTAATTATTGGGAAAAATGGAAGGTTACAGGAGACTGTTAGAGCAGAATTTTTTCAACAATCCTCCCAACATGGTAGTTCGGCATAAGTCTACTTATATATCTTTTGCTTTCACTTTGACATTGCCACACCACTTCTTCTGGACGATTTATATTACTAATTGACACAAGCCACGTCAAATAAAATCTACCATAGTTTCTAAAAAAATTACGCACGTCTGCAACTATGAATATAGTACTAACCATCCTCATAAAATCCATAGGTAAATTACCCATCTTACCTATACAAAGATAAACTATTGTCCATTTAAATTAAACCTTTAGAAAATATCGCCATAACTAAGGCCCATTTTCCAATTCCGACTTTGCCTCCACCAAAGTGGAAGTCGTGGATGAAGGTGATGGAACAACGATTTGTGACTTCACCTCCATAGTGAAAGCCGTTTCCGACTTCAACGGCCGACTCATGCGTGGAGCCATTCCAAAATCACTTCTTTGGGAGGGCTTTAGGTGAAGCCCGTTTCGAAGCTGTTTTCTAGGCTTACAATAATCACATGCGTTCCGTATTGTGAGATCTAGCCCACATGCGTTTCAATTCATTGGGTCCAGTCACATGCGTTTCCACCCACGCACGGCAATTATTTCCCTGCCCAGCCTACAGACAAAAGTGAACATTGGCAGTTACTGAGTGGCACCGAACCGGAGAAGCTAACAACACGACCTGGACTACCGTTCAGATAAAACGAAGACCCAGCAAGTACATGGGTCAGAGCGCCAAATGTATTAGTGCGCAACAGCATTTGCGTGAAGTATCTTACACTACTATATATCTGTCGCATCGCGTGGCACGCATGCTCGGGCAGTTTCCCGGTGAGCTTTCAAGCTTATCCACTGGTCCCGAGCGCGGGAAATCGAACGCCGACGCCGTAAGCGTTGCTACCGCAGAAATCATCCGTCACACCCTGAAATTCTTGAATTTCAGGATGTGAATTTAAAGAGAATTAATACAACGACTTTCTCTCAATTTTAAATTTTTTTCAACATTTATTTATTTTAAAGAGAATTTAGCGTAGAAAGAAAAACAATTGTTGTTTTCAAAATTTAAATTAACTGTTCACTGTGTGTTGCATTCATGCCGAGTTGCATCTTGGTGTTTTATGAGTGCTAAGGTTTCAAAAAATGCGTTGCTTAAACGTTTAGGTGCTTCTGAGAATTTTCTAGATTTTTCTGGAAATTATTCTCCTCTTCTTAGAGCTAAATCTATTTATTAGAAGGCTCTAAAATTCTTTTCATGAGTCTAAATATTTTATTTGGACTCCTCGTGTCCCAATCGATCTCTAAGATGTAGATATTATCCTGAGAGCCATATGAGCTATCTCCTGATGAAAATCATAAACTTTTATTATATTTTTGAATAGATAAGGAAAAACTAATAAGATATACATCTAACGAATAGAAAATTGTACACCAAGTTGGTCAGACAGTTAGAATAATCTAGAATTGAAGATGATATGCACAACATAAGAGAGACATAGCAATTAATGCATCTTGGTAGGAGGTGATGATGTGGCTTCATAAGAGTTGAGAGAAATAGTTAGTGAGGTGCTTTTATATAAATTATATAGATTGGCTTGACACGGTGCAGAAAATAGCTTATTTCCATTGTTGCTTGCTGTAACGCTGCCTGCGAATAGATATCTATAAGTGGAATTGAGATGACTCTAAAAATGTTTTTTTTTTTGGTAATGAGACAATGCCTACTAATTGGATGCTTCTTTTTGGTTGTATGCCTACTAATTGGATGATTTTACTACTTGTTATGTTATCCCATATGTATCAATGAATGTGATGAACCTATGCCCATGGATTAATCTGTACATTAGGTTTATCTCTTTCATACAACCAGATCTTCATGTTAGGACTAATTTGTTATATTAGATGGAAAACTCTAGCAAATTTGTTGTCGATCAATGGATTGATAATTTTTTTATGTATAATCTGAATGAAAAGCAACGATAATCCATATGCTTGCGGTATAGGAGCATCTCCAGCAGTTTCCCAAGAAGTCTTTTCCAATAAGTAGTTCAAAGGGTTGTCCAAATCTCTCTTATATTGCTTTTGGGAGAGTTGCTTTTGTAGTTCTCCAATAATCTCATCCCAATCAAACTACCGTATTGGGATGAGTCACAAGTCCCCCTCTATTTAAGGAGAGCTAGGGTGGATTAGTGGTTTTCCTCAATAATTATTGGAAAAATAGAAGGTTATAGGGAAACTGTTAGAGCAGAATTTTTCACCAATCCTCCTAACATGGTAGTTGAATTGGGAAAAGGCAGACCGCTGGAGATTCTCTAACATTTGGTGTGCTTAAGTGCCAACAACACTTACACATATTTCGCTTGTATCTCTTTGACATTGCCACACCACTTCTTGTCAACGATTTAGTTCGGCGTTAGTCTACTTCATATTTCCCATGGAAATCAATACTCTAGAATACTATCGGGTGAAAGTTTCATCAATATCCGTACACTTCGAAATTATTCTTTTGGGATAAGGAGTGCCAACACCAAGTAGGAACACTCATAACTGCCTTAGTTGTAGTTAACTTTTGAAAAAATTCATATTACTAATTGACACAAGCCACACTAGAAGAGAATGAGGCATCCGCACCGGTTGGGAAACCCCCTTCAGCACCGGTTTCCCAACCGGTACTAATCATTCGGTGCTAAAGGGGTACACCTTTAGCAAGGCTCACTTTAGCACCGGGTCTCGAAACCAACCGGTGCTAAAAGGGGCCGCGCACATGGCCCCTGCGCGAGCCCCTTTAGCACCGGTTTGTGGATAGAACCGGTGCTAAAGGGGGACCATATAATTTTCCCTTTTCCAGCCTTCATATTTATTTGTTTGTATACGTATTTTGCCAACGTATTTCGCCTATGTATTTGTTCTAATACGGATGTCGTACTACACTGCACTAGTATTTGTATAAGGCTTGTATAAGCATAAAAAAGACATATATTACATATCTTAGTGCCAAAAGAGTTACATCATCTCATAGTGCTAAAAGAGTTAAGTTTTCTAACTTAGTATCCATAAATTACGATCCTGCACTTGGACGAGCTGATGATGAACTAGGACGAGCAGAGGATCTAGGACCAGCGATGGAGGAACGAAGACTTGAGGTGTCCGTATTGTCCCATGCATCATCCTAATGAAATTCTCCATTCACATTGATGATCTCGTCCCAAATAAATCCAACGAGTTGTTCTGCAACTGCGTCGATCTTATGCTGCTCTAGGCTTTTACTAGAGATGGACATCATCTACGACTTGCAAACAATTATAATTAAAGTATAATAATGGTGAAGTTGAATTAGAAACTTTTAAATAGATATTGCGTACCATAATATCATGGTTAGTATATATTTTTTTAATCCAGCTATGCATGTACTCGCAAACGTAGTATCCGCATAAATAACTGCCCGGCCCCTGTTGATGACACTATTGGCGAAAATAAAGTTAAAGATAATTTTTTAAGTTGATTAGCAAAGACGTATATGTACAAATTGCATGCGTACCGGGAATTCAGTATTCCATACGAGCTTTTCATATCCAATACCGGGGTGCTTTTCACGAATCTCGTTCCACATCCAACAATTACATAATCATGTTGTTAGTCTCAAATTTGAGTTCAAATAAAATAAGTCAATAATGTAAGTATATATAAAAATTTGAATTGTTGAAATTTACTTATATATACGACCTTGTAAACATGTCAATGATTTCCTGATACTCTTCTTGTGGTTTCCTCAACGAATCGAAGACGTTCACCACACCTCTATGAGGATTTAGTACTATGAGCACCCAGTGGTAACTACATACATATGTATAAGTGTTTTAGCATAATGAGATAATTTAAAGAAATTTTAAATTAAGAAAATAAAATGAGATAATATAAGTGTTAGCACTCACCCGTAGTGGTATGGCAATAGTATGGAGTCCATAAAATTTTGCTTATCCACATACTTGAATAAGTTCTGATATGTCACCTCTGGATCTTTATAAATCATGTCTTGGTTTACCTTTGACGGGTCCATGAAACCAACGTCAAAAATACGCTCCCTCCGACATCTTTGAATCTGCATTCTACATAATAAGCAATAAAGTAGCGCCGTCACTCATAGAGTTTTTTAAATGACAATAAAGAAATTGTTAGAAGAAATCACTTACAAAACCCAGGTTTGAATCAAAGACATGTTCAGGGCATCTCGTTGGTAGATTTCGTAGATATCTTTGAACTCCAACCAAATCGTTTCTTCTCCATTGAAAAAATCCTCATCCTTCACGCGACACCCAAACATGTCTCGTCCTTTCGACGCTTGAACCCTCTGTTCGCCTAAACGGCCGTTTAGTCCGTTTAAACACCGTTTAAACGGTGAACAGAGGTCGACTGTGTCGTTTAGGCCCTAAACAGTGGATTAGACTGTTGGACCGTTTAAACCTGTTTAAACCGTTTAAAATCATCTAAACCGTCTAAACGCACTCGAGTTAATTGTGATTACATAAGTTAAATGACCATTAAATTCATAATTTAGTCAATAGGATGATTACAACTACCATAATGAACTCCGAAGTAATTAAAATCGTATAGTATACGAAGTGTTGTAGGATATAGGTTTCTCCCAAAAATATTATTTGGTAGAATACTTACTTTTTAGATGTGCAAATATATAGAACTTCTAGCAAGTTTGACTTTTATGTACACAAATATGTATATTTTAGTGTTACTATGCAAAATTGTTTAGGCCGTTTAACTCCGTTAAACACCGTTTAAACGGACTAAACACTAAACAAAGGGTGACCGACTGTTTACTGTTTAGCGTTTAGGATAACATTGCTTGAACCATGTACCATCCATGGAATAAATACATCTTTGTTTGTAGCTTTTCACATCATCTGGCGGGACGAAAGACTTTGCAGGAATCTTGTTCTTAATAGTCTCCCCATCAACCTCACCAGGGTCATCCCGCCTGATCTTGTAGCGTGTGCATTTGCAAACCGGACAACAATCCAAATTTTCGTATTCAGCACCACGATATAGGCTACAGTCATTAGGACACGTATGTATCTTCTGCACCTCTAAACCAAGAGGGCAAACAACCCGTTTTGCTTCCCACGTTGTTGATGGCAATTCGTCACCCTCGGGAAGAATCTTCTTCACGAGTTTCAATAATTCCTCAAAACCCTTGTCAGTAACACCATTACATGCCTTCCACTGCAAAAAATCAAGCGTGATACCCAAGCTTTTCAGCCCCTCTTTGCAATTTGGGTACAAATCAGTTCTGTGGTCCAGTAACATACGATCTATCTTTTTCCTTTCCTTGTCATTGTTGCAGCCTTGCTCGGCATCACGTAACATTTGACCAAGTGCATCATTAGGGTCATTCTATGGAGCAACATCTTCCTGGTCAGCACCATCCTGATCTGCATAATCCATTGCAACATCCGCAAAGGCACCATATTGAATGTCGTTATCATCCTCCTCTTCTTCATTGTCATCCATTATGACTCCTCTTTCACCGTGTTTCGACCAAACCGCATAGTTTTGCATGAAACCATGGGTCATCAGATGGAAGTGAAGAACCCCTCTTGATTTGTACGATTTCTGATTTTTACATTGCCCACACGGACAAAACATGTCACCTGACGGCGACTTGTTGTCCTCCGCCACATCGAGAAAAGCATGCATGCTATCAACCCACTCCTGACTGCGTCGGTCCGCCAAGTGCATCCATTGCCTATTCATCTACATTTAGCAAAGTGATCTAATTAATTCATACACATTACAAAATTAATGAAATATCCAACACGACCAAGGTTCATAATTTATTCATACATTACAAAGTGATCTAATTGAAAATAAAATTGTATTTCTCAAAGTCATAATGAAACATGACCAATGTTCATAATTTATTCAAGATGTCGTACATAAATTTCTCCACATCCAACATGCAACATGACCTATATCTTTAACCATCCTTCGATGGGAAAGTAGGATGCTTTGATATATTTTTTCCTGGTGCAAAAGATGGTGGAGCTGGACCGTAGCGCCGCAACAGATCTTGAAGATCAAAATCAGGTTCCTCACCTCTTGCAACACATTCTTCATGTGTTTTAATCAAAAAATTAAGTTGTGCTTTCACCCAAGGTCCTGGTTTTTTCGACTTATCATGAGGTGGTACTGTAGTTTTGCCCTTCCCGCGAGACGAACCACGATCACTATCACCGGTCCCACTTCCTCCAGCAGTAGCCATATCGATATATCCACAAGGCTTTTATTTCTCAAAAAACAATAAATGTTATTGAAAAAATACTAATTACAACATACGAACTTCTGTCAAAATAAACTAACCAATTTCACATATCTCCAATTAATATAAAAAATTACATAACACATTTTTAAAAATCATTCTATTCCATTTATAAATAAAATAATAAAAAACATACTAAAAAACATTTCTAAAGTATAATATTATACTCCTTTCTCTCTCTTCTCTTTTTTTCTTCACAAATTTTATATTTATAAAGTATAATAATAATAGAAACTAATCAATAACATGAGAGGATGAAATTGTGTACCTCGTAGAAAATCATTATATTACAAATTACATATCACACAAAATAAAAATCATTATATTCTATTTATAAACAAAATACTAAAAAGCATACTCAAAAAACATTTCTAACAAAATTTCTCCAATATATACCTAACATTAAATTTAAACCACTATGAACACACATATATAACCCTTTCTCTCTCTTCTCTTATTTTCTTCACAAATTTCATATTTATAAAGTATAATAACAATAGAAACTAAACAAGAACATGAGAGGATGAAATTGTGTACCTCGTAGAATGCTTCAAAAGAAGGAAAGCTTCACAATTTTTGAAAAAAAAAATTGGCAAAATCTCCCCTCAACCTGAGCACACCATGAACACAGCTCGGAGTGTTCATGTTGGCTCGGGCGTGGGGAGGAAGGAGGGAATATATAGGTAGATAATCAGCACCGGTTGCTGACTGCAACCGGTGCTAACATCGGGGATTTAGCACCGGTCCCTAGCTAGAACCGGTGCTAAATGTTGCTCTGGAATTAGCACCGGTTGCAGGCAGCAACCGGTGCTAAAGGGGTGGATTTAGCACCGGTTGCATCCACCGGGTCCAAAAATGGCCGCTGTTTATGTCGTCCGCGGATGCCTCATTCTCTTCTAGTGTCACCTCAAATAAAATCTACCATAGTTTCTAAAAAAATGACGCACGTCTGCAACTATGGATATAGTACTAACCATCCTCATAAAATCCATTGGTAAATTACCCATCTTACCTATACAAAGATAAACTATTGTCCATTTAAATTAAACCTTTAGAAAAGATCGCAGCCCATTTTCCAATTCCGATTTTGCCTCCATAAAAGTGAAAGTTGTCCATGAAGGCGATGGAACAACGATTTGTGACTTCACCTCCATAGTGAAAGCCGTTTCCAGACTTCATCAACGGCCGACTCATGCATGGAGCCATTCCAAAATCACTTCTTTGGGAGGGCTTCAGGTGAAGCCAGTTTTGAAGCTGTTTTTTAGGCTTACAATAATCACATGCGTTCCGTATTGTGAGATATAGCCCACATGCGTTTCAATTCAGTGGATCCAGTCACATGCGTTTCCACCCACGCACGGCAATTATTTTGCTGCCCAGCCTACAGACAAAACTCTGAACATTGGCAGTTACTGGGTGGCACCGAACCGGAGAAGCTAACAACACGACCTGGACTACCGTCCAGATTAAACGAAGACCCAGCAAGTACATGGGTCAGAGCGCTAAATGTACTAGTGCGCAACAGCATTTGCGTGAAGTATCTTACACTACTATATATCTGTCGCATCGCGTGGCACGCATGCTCGGGCAGTTTCCCGGTGAGCTTTCAAGCTTATCCACTGGTCCCGAGCGCGGGAAACCGAACGCCGACGCCGTAAGCGTTGCTACCGCAGAAATCATCGATTCAAACGACGTGAAAATCTCGTCCGAATCGGTTATTTCATCCGGATCTTTTTTCTCATTAGAATAAAGGGTCATCTTTACCGTTTCGTTTGACAAGTTATTCTAAGCGGCGTATATCGTGCCGGCGTGAATAGTGAAAATAAGAATTCGTAAATAAAAACGGCAAAAATATTTTTTTCAGAACCAGGAGGCCACGCGTATTTCATGAGAAATACGTGCGCGTGCGGTGCCTAGCCTTCGAACTCACGACCTTCTGCCTCGCGCGAGCCTTCCTTACCATCTCACCTAGACGTCGTTTTATTCCTTGTGGCCCTTGTTGCCTAAAGATTAGTTCTATTATTTGAACATCTAAACGGATTTAAATTGAAAAACTATCAACTACAAAGTTGCAGATCTCGTCGAAACGTACAATTTTTGTATAAAGCTTCTCTCCATCGGAGACCATATGCAAAAGTTAGAAATTTGAGAATACAGTCTGAAATTCAAGTTACAAAAGCAAGAATGAGAACGGGAACTGTTTTGGGCATCTAAACGATTTTAAATTGAAAAACTTTCAACTACAAAGTTGTAATCTCGTCGAAACTTACAAATTTCGTATAACCTTTTTGTCGATCGCATACGCAAAAGTTATAAAATTCAAATATAATCTGAAATTCAAGTTACAAGAGCGTGAAAAAGGACAGGAACTGTTTTGGGCATCGAATCAATTTCAAATCGAAAAACTTTCAACTACAAAATTGTAGATCTCGTCAAAACATACAAAATTCATATATAACTTCTCTCCATCCGAGACCGTATGCAAAAGTTATGAATTTTTGAACCATAACAGTCCGTGCTGACTAGTTATTGAAAGCGGCGCGAATAGAGCCGGTTAGAATAACTAGTTATTGGAAGCGGTGCGAATAAAACCGGTTAGGATAACTAGTTATTGGAAGCGGCGTGGTTTGAACCGCTTAGGATAATTATTCGAAGCGGAAATAATGTAGCGATGTCTATTTGACCGATTCGAATGACTTAAACGAAGCATGACATTTTAGACCGGTTCGTATGAGCCGATTAGGACAGTGGTTTCTCCACTGGTGCGTGTCGGAGTGTAGTGCTGCCTCCGGGCTCCGGCCCCGCTGCGAGGCATCACCAGATGCTGCTTAGTTTAGGCAGCTAGTAACCATATCTTATTGTCATCTTATTTGATCTACTCACAGTAACGCTGGGCATTTTTTTTCTCTGTGCCCATCGTCGGAGTCACATTAGAAAAGGCGTCGTTTTTTATGTTAAGTAACAGTAATATATGTCATGACATGCAGCAATGCGGTCTTCTAGGTGCTACAGTAGTAGTATACATCAATGTTCTTGTAGACCGACTTGACCCAGCTCTCATGGCCTCACTTGAACGTGAATCTCGATGCGGAACAGGCTGTGCTTACTGAACCGCGATTTTTCTAGTGAGGCACAAACGGATCCGCGGCATCATCCGTCCCACTCGAGAATCTTTGTTTCTACCGATCCAAACTTTTGTTTTTAGTGTCATATTGAGCCGACTTTAACGGTAGAAAAATACACATAAGGATCCGTCCACATTAATTAACATCCATCTCACTCGAGAATATTTATGCTTCCACCGACCTCAACATTTTTGTTTTTAATAGCACACAAGCCAACTTTATGGGTAAAAAAAATACACAGCCCCACTCAAGAATCTTTGTTTCTACCGAGCCAACTTTTATTTTCAAGTTCAAATTGAGCCAAGTTTAACGTTAGAAAAATCGCCTTGATTGACGGATCACATGCTGTCACGCAGGGCTGCAAGTTGCACACATCCGTCCGATCGGGAGAAATCCACAAAACACCACTGATTTGAAGTGGTGTTGAGAGAATAGCGCTAAGAATTGATGTATAAGCGCGCAGAATAGCACTAGAGCACCAAATGCATTTACAAAATAGCACTCCACCTCTATTTGTCCTTCTTCAATTTTTTCTCATCCCTTCTACAATACAGAAAGTCATCAAATAAAGTGCCCCTGCTATCATGTGTGCCACGCTAGCCTCTCAGGTTTTAAATAAAGGCACATCATTATTTTGTGCAATGGTTTATCAATAGGGTCTAGGTTATAGGGTTTAAGATTTTGAATCTTTTAGGATTTAGAGTTTTGAGTTTTTTAGAATTTAGGATTTAGGCTTTTTTAGAGTTTAGAGTTTAGGGGTTTAGCCTCAACATCATATTGTGCAATGGTTTATCAATAGGGTTTAGGTTATAGGGTTTAAGATTTTGAATCTTTTAGGATTTAGAGTTTTGAGTTTTTTAGAATTTAGGATTTAGGCTTTTTTAGAGTTTAGAGTTTAGGGGTTTAGCCTCAACATCATATTGTGCAATGGTTCATCATTAGGGTTTAGGATTTGATATTTTTAGGATAGGATTTTTATGATTTTGGGTTTAGTGTTTTAGGATTTAGGGTGTTAGGGTTTAAAATTTATGGTTTAGGGTTCAAAGTTTTAGGGTTAGTGTTTTAGGATTTAGTGTTTTCCTGTTATTTTATAATAATATAAAAGATGTCAACTCATGGAGGTGACATTAAAAAACTGTCCAACAAGTGGAGGTAAAAGTAAAATAGTATGGAAGTTATAAAACACAAAATTGATTTTATCGGTAAAATACAAGTTGGACGTTAAAAATACATGGAGGCTAGCTAGCGTACATACTTTGCTTGACGTTAGAGGCATTTTGGTCACCTGCTATGTTGAAAAAGGGTACTAAAAATGCATGGAGGGAAAATTAGAGGGGGAGTGCTATTTTGTGAACATAATTTAGTGGTTCAGTGCTATTCTGCGAATAATCGGTTATTGAAACAACGTTATATTGAAACATGGAGCGAAAATAGGTGGTCAAGTCAGGGAGACGTGGCGGATAACCTCAGCAGGGAAGATCGCCGCTGCCAGCCAGTGGTGTCGTCCGTTTGCCGTCATGCGGTGGTCCACGAGCGGAATCAGATTCGTATACATAGCCACGGTATAGTATTCGATTGCGCGTAATTCGATTACATTTCAGTGAAAACAAACAAGCGTAACGGTATTGATTACCGTTCCGTAGTCTGATTAGTTTTTTTTCGAGAGACGCAAACAGATTAGTGAGTGGATGGGTGAAAAAAAAAACTAATACGTTGGCTGTGGTTTGTTCGCTGCGCCCAATACAACCTCGCACGTACGCCCCCATAGTCCAATGCTTATCAGTCCTAGCAGCCCAGCAGAGAACCAAGCCGTCGGCATCATACACACTCGCATTGCTCAGCCCAAAATTCGAAGTTCTACGCTCGCTTGACCTCCTCCTGCGGTCTCTGAATGTGGGCTGTTTAGATCCACCAACTAGCTAGCTAATTTTAGCTGGTGCGGATCCAAAGTTTCAAACGGAACTAGATAATTCTTCGCTAATCCTTTTATAAGTAGCTAAATAGCAATTATCCAACACTATTAGAGAAAGCACTATCCGCTAACTAATGCCACTACGCCCCGGTGCTAATGCCATATTAGCACCGGATCCAAATTTAGGAGCCCTAAAGACTTTTTAGCACCAACGATAACGCTCAAAATCCCCTGCATTGGCGCGGCGCAACGAGTCGCAGCAGAGGAGAAGACCTCGCCTGACACTGATGCGGCTGATTGAGGGCCGAGGGGTTCCCTGCTGTGCCGCTCCGGACATCCCTGCCCTGCAGCGCTGTTCTGCTGCGGACGTGTATGGGACGGTAGAGGCAGGTTCAGCGCCCATCAGGATGAACCAATTTCTACTTCAAAACAGGCTTGGTTTCCCTCTGATGCTCATCAAGTTGGCTCTGCAAGTGTTGCTTCACTTTGTCATCGTACGATCCGCTAATTGAGACCTCCCTGAGATTGCGTAGCTGCTGTAGCCCAGCAAACTTCAAGGATGACACATTACTGCAGCGGATCTTCAGGACCTCAAGCTCAGGCATCGCTGGAAGCTCAAAAGTAACAGTCTCTAACCTGCAGTTGCAATCAATTTCGAGGATCTGGAGTCGGCGAAAAGGTCCCCTGAACCGGAGCTCTCCATATTGAAACTCCTTGGAACAGAGACATAAAGTATTTAGGCATGGTAAATACATGAGAAGATCCACCTCATTTTGCATTATCATGTCCATCTGAAGTTTCAATTTTCTGAGATACGTCAGCAGCTTGATCCATGCTGGCAACTTGTCTACATGCCCATATAGCTTAAGGCTCTGTAGTTTCATAGGAGGTAGGGAAATAGCGTCCAAACAGCCAGCTTGATTCTTGTCGAGCCAAACTGACAAGGTTTTCAAATGGGCGTGACCTGAGATGGCAGAACAAAACTCCTCACAGTTTTCCCGGTTAATGCCAGACACTCCAAGCTTGCGCAATTGTGTAAGGTTCTTGAGCTCTTCCAGAATAGCCCGACCGCTCGCGATACTGACGTCGATGACACTGATATTGTGCAAGGCCATCATTTTCCCAATCCCTCGAGGCACCTCAATGCCACCATTACGAGAGCCAGACAGCCGCTGACTTTGCCGTGTCCACAACTTTGACAGCAGGGCATGAGCACGTGGCCTGCTCGTCATCAATGTTGACGTTGATGCTGCTTGTGGTGGTGGTGGAATGCTTTCAACAGTGCTGGAGTCATCATCCATTGGTACAGTACTACCGGCACAAATGTGCTGCAGCTTCTGCAGCGTAGTGATTCTTGCTGGAAGCTTCACTACGGTGGTGTGTCTGATATCCAGAGTCTGGAGCTGGCTGAGGCCACCGAAGGAATCCGGCAGACGAGTGATCTCTTTGCATTTTCTTAGGGAAAGGAACTTGAGGCGGGGCAGTAGCTTGGTCATTTGCTCGAGGTCACTATCTGTTACTGATGATGCGTCCTCCAGATCGAGCACTCGGACCATCCTCATCTTCTCAGAGATGAAGAACGACTCCCACTTGCCAAATACCGTCAGTGACCGGAGCCGTGAGAATTCAATGCTCTCATACACACTCTTGTCTCTGTCCCAGGTGCTCTCTATGGTAAGGTGTCGTCCAGTACGTTGTGAGTTCACACTGCAGTGACCCTCTAGTGCAAATACAAGGTTCTCTTCCATTGAGCGTGAGACGATGTATTCACGGAAGAAACCGTTGACTTGGCATGAGGGAATCCTTGTCAGGTAGGA